>PVLA01002035.1:0-116502 GCA_004027455.1 Hydrochoerus hydrochaeris
AAGAATATCTGGATGACTGAATTTGAGTATTTCACTTGGATAAGAGCCAATCTCATGTGAAACTTCTAATACTCTCAAAAGAACACTAAAAAAGAAACACTATAACATGAGATTTTTTTTCAACAAGACCAGAGTTTCCATCATGCCTTGAGTTTCTGGTCACTAAAAGGGACATAAACCAAGCCGGGCGTGGTGGCTCATGCCTGTAATCCCAGCACTTGGGAGGCTGAGGCAGGAGGATCATTGTGAGTTCGAGATCAGCCTAGGCTACAAAGGTGAGCTCAAGGCCAGCCTGAACTGCTTAGTGAGACCCTGTCTCAAAAAGGCAAAAAACAAAAAACAAAACAAAAACATAAAATGAAGAAGGGCTGAACCAGAATATCAAGATCTGCACCAGAGACAGAAATAGAATATGATCAAGAGCAAACATGTATCCCTCTCTCCCTTCCTCCTTTCCTCTAACAAAGGTTAATTTAGTGGTAGGAACAGTACATGAAGCTGAAGACACAGAAATCAAAAAGCCTTTGTAGATCTACCTTCCATGTTAAGTGAAGAAAAAGGTAAATGAACAATTACAAACAAGTTAAATGCTATATAAACAGAAGAACAAAATTGTATGAAGTAACCAGTTTAGCTCAGGTGTCTCTTCAACCTTTGTTCCCTGTAAACTAGCTGCTCATATTAGTCATCTCACATACTGTTAGCTTTTGCACCCAATATATTTTTGTTCCAACTTTGACTACTCTGACAAATTCTATATTTAGCCCCTTATTCTGGCTCAAACCCCTTTTCAGTTTGTTTGGACTTGGGGCTTGCCAGTCTCCCTGCCTTTTGATAATCCTCTTTCTGAAACATTGGCTTGGAATATAGACCTCTTAAATATTTTAATCTTCAAATACTTTGAAAAACTATACCTTAGTATGGAATGCATACAGCATTCTGATCACTATCTTAGTAAGGCAACTGAAAATAAAATCCAAATGGCCATTCACCATGTAAAAAGATGTTATCAGGGCTGGGGATTTAACTTAGTGGCATAAGTGCCTGACTTGCAAGTGCGCAGTCGTGAGTTCAATCCCCGGTATCAGTTAAAAAAAAAAGATGTTATCATAAAATTATTGCAGATTAAAACAATCTTAAATAATATCTTGCTCTTCTCAGGAAAAAAACTGAAATATAAAAATGTTAGTCTATACTTTGTTAAGGAAACTGTAAAAATAAACTTTTTTTTAATAAATAAACTACTGTTAGAAGTGCAAAACTTAAGCCCTTATAGATGTCATTTGACAAATATTATCGCATACTTATTTTTCAACTTGGCAATCTTACTTCTAGCAATTACCCTAAAAATACATTGACATTTATACAAAATGACAAAAGTGTAAGAATGTTTGTTGAAGCATTGCTTATATTAGCCAAAGATTGGAAATAGCCTACCTGTCTACCAATAGATGTTACTCTCAACACTAATTGACATTTTGGACCAGATAATTCTTTATTATTCTATTGTCCTATGCATTGTAGGATGTCTAACTGTATCCCTGGCTTCTGTCTACTAGCTGCCAGTAGCAGGTGTCCCTCAGCACCACTATTATTGCAGATAATACCAAGTGTTCACTGTGGTGAAGTGGTGAGGAAGCAAAATCTCTCCATTCCTTCACTGAGAAATATGCATTCATAGAGAACTGGTTAAGATAAACAATGATATACCTACAGGTGAAATACTATGCAGCTGATATTGCAATACATTAATATGAAATACTGATTGGATAATAAAAAGCATGGAAACAAGGGGAGAAAAGAAACTGCTGCATTGATGACTGTAAGAATGATGAAGCAGAGCCCTGGGAATGTAGCTTAGTGGTAGAGTGCTTGGCTAACATGTACAAAATCATGGGTTTGATCCCTAGCACCACAAAATGAGAGATAGAGAGAGAGAGAGAGAGATCTCCATTATCCATAAAAAATTTTAAAGTATATTTTATATAAGTTAAATTTTTAGTTGTGTGAAAAGTAAGCCTCCTGTAATCCTAATACTCAGGAGGCCAAGCGGAGAGAATCGCCACAAGTTCCAGGCCAACCTGGGCTATATATTTAGTTTAAGGCCAACCTGAACTACATAGCGAGATCCTGGCTCAAAAAATAAAAATAAAAATAAAAATAAAAATAAAGGATGATACATAGCGAAGCTCTATAAAAACAAAGAGCACTTTTATAAATTATAACATATTTCTCATATAAATTAATTTCTAGAAGGTATTGGAAGGGTCATTGCACTTGATTTTTAACTTAGGATTTTGTACTACTTCAAAGAATTGCTCAGAGATCTATCCTACTATTAATAGCTAGTTATGGAAATTATAAAGTTATATTTTTTCAATTTATTCTGCAGCAAAAATTGAAAGAGGACTCCTGTTATTTATAGTTTAAGCTATTCTCTCTCTCTCTCTCTCTCTCTCTCTCTGTCTCTCTGTCTTTTGGCATCATTTTGTCTTCTCAACTTGATTGTAAACTTCTCTTATGGGAGAGAACTTTCAGGTAAGTCCCGTGATACAGCTGTCAACTTGAATTTGAGTAACAACTTATCCCTACATTTTTTTAACTCTTCTTTTTTTTTTTTTTTTTGTCTTTTTGAGACAAGTTCTCTCTATGCAGTTCAGGCTGGACTTGAGCTCACTTTGTAGCCCAAACTGGTCTTGAACTCCCAACCATCCTCCTGCCTCAGCCTCCCGAGTGCTGGGATTACAGGCGTGAGCCACCACGCCCAGCTTTTAACTCTACTTTGAAATGTCTCTCAGATCACATCTTTTGTTGCTTTGTCTCCTAACTGGTCCCTGAGCCTATGCTTTATCTTTTCCCTTGAAAGATTCTTCTTCCTTCCAGTCCAGAGCTGTCTTTCTAACACATGCATTCAATCATGTCATTCTTCTCCTTAAATATTCCTGATTCCACAGGACAAAAGGAATATTCCTGACCCTAAGATTGGAACTTTCTTTTCCTGAGCTATTATCTCCTGTTCCCCCTGTTACACATCCCATTCTCATACTCACTATTCCAATCACATTAGCCAAATAAAACATGCTTTTCCATGGCCCTGGGTATTTTTTTTTAATGTTTACTAGTACATGTTTGCTGTACATAATGATTACATTCATGTAATTGGTGCATGTACATAGCATTTCTCAGTGCTTTTTACTTTCTCTTGCCGTCCCTCCATGTGTAGATCCCCTCCCCATTTGCAAAAGATTTTTCTCCCTATTTCATATTATGTGTAATTATTTTGCTCTTTGTTTATACTTTGGGTTTCTTGTATGAAAGAAATCATGTGATATTTACACTTACGTATCTGATCTATTTCACTTATGGTCTCAAAGTGCATATGTCTTCCTAAAAATGACTCAAATTTATCATTCTGTATGGCTGAGTGTTATATACATGTATCACATTTCATTAAGCCCTGAGTTTTCTTTTGTGTGCTTTTCTCTATGATGGATAAATTTCCTTTCCTTATTCATGTGGTGACCTCATCCTCATCTGTCAAAGGCCAATTCAAAATCCTAGGCTTTCATCCCATTAGTGCCTGAAAAGTTCTTGAGTGTCTCATTTTGCTTACCCTGTGTTTGATATTTAATTATCTGCTTCTTACTTCTAGTCTGAACTCCTTGAAATAAGGTTTATGTCTTTTTCCTATCTGTGCTGTCACAAAGCAGACTCACAATACAATAGGTAATAAATCAACAATTAGATGAACAACGTATCCTTTTGTAACAGTCTCATTTTTCCCATGTTTTTTCACTAGTATACATATACCCATAGAAGTTAAAATATAAAGCCAAAGTAGACTATTTCTTTTTCATAAATGTATTTCCCTTTTCTATAATAGGTGGGAACCCAGAAATCACACTCAAGGTTGTCTTGGAGAAGACCCTTCCCTGGTCAGTCCCCATTCACCCAATTCTAAAATACTAAAGGAGGCCTTCAGGCTTGTTTTTACTCAAGTCATAGAGGTACTTTTCAATTGATAGCCTAGTTTTTATTTCATTCAAACTACTTATTAGTCAACTGTGATTTACTTTAATAACTAACAGTCACAACAGAGAGCTAAAATCAAATGAAGTCACTATAATGGCTTTTAAAAAAAAATAAATCTTTTCTTTCCTATCTTTACTGGGCAGAGGTACCTGGCAGCTTCAGAGGCTGGTTTTTGCTGGTCGTTAACAGCATGTCTGCTGTTTTCTGTTTATTTCACAGAAAAATTACTAGTGTTCAAGAGCTCCTAGGGAGTCAGTATTTTAGTGAAACTGGTCAGTGGCAATTCCAAAAGTTAAAGCATACTTCTCCATAGAGAATTCCATGTCCAAGTCTACTGATACTCTATGTATTGAAGTGTTTGAGTGTTAAGCAATTTTTTTTTTTTGATACTGGTGATTGAACTCATGACCTCAAGCTTGCCAAGCAGACAGTTATGCCACTGAGCTAAATCCCCAGCCCTTAGTAAAATTTTTAATATTCTTTTTTCTTTAAGGTTAAAAATCCAGTTGTGATATGTATTTGATTTACACTCACTCATCACTCTGTAGACTATTTAAAGACAGAAATTGTCTCCAAAATTTATGTCTGCTATGATGTCGTAGAGAGACTAGATACCTAACAAATAGTTCTGGAATTAAATAAATTAAAAAAGGGGCTGGGGATTTAGCTCAGTGGCATAAGCACCTGCCTGGTAAGCACAAGGTTATGAGTTCGATCCCCAGTACCACACACACACACAAAAAAAAGATAAATAAATTGAAACCAGGGGTGGGAAAAAAAATCTGTACAAGACAGTGAGAAAAAAAGGGAAATACAAGGTCCCTTGTTTAAAGAACAATGGAAAAGTGCCATCTAAAACACTGAAATATGAAGCAAGGCATGACAGTACATGTATCTAATCCCAAGATTCAAGAGGCTGAGGCAGAATTGTGAGTTCAAGGCCAGTTCAGACTACATAATGAGACCCTGTGACAAAAAAATCAAAACAAAAACAAAAAAAGCACTGAAATATGGCCTGAGGATTTAACTCAGTTGCAGAGCTCTTGCCAACATGTGCAAGGCTCTGGATTTAGTCCTCAGCTTCACAAAAATAACAATAACAATTATGATGATAGTAACATACTAAAATATAATTTTATGGCAGCATTTTTCATAATATCCTAAAAAGTGGATACTCAAATTTCTATAAACTGACAAATGGATAGACAAAATATAATGTATCTATATGATGGCATAATAGCTATATAAAGGTCTGAATAACTGATACATGCTACAACACAGATCAGTCTTTAAATCATTATGCTAAGTGAAAAAGGCTAGTCACAAAAAACCCACATATGATTCTTTTCATATGAAATATCCATAACAGAGAAATCTATAGGGACATGAAATAAATTCACGGTGGCTTAGAAATACATGAGGGAAATGGATTTTTGTGAGTAAGGCAGAAATAGTTAAAGGGTTCAACTTTTTTTTTTGTCTTTTTGAGACAGGGTCTCACTATGCAGTTCAGACTGGCCTTGAGCTCACTTTGTAGCTCAAACTCACAACAATCCTCCTGCCTCGGCCTCCTGAGTGCTGGGATTACAGGCCTGAGCCACCACGCCCGGCTAAACTTTTTTTTTCTCTTTTTTGAGGCAATGAGAATGTTCCAAAATTGAATGTGAGATATACATATTTGTGAATGTACTAAAAATTATTAAATTATACACTTTGAATTGTTTGGTATGTGAATCATGTCTTAATAAAGCTGTTTTTATTTTTTATTTTTATCTTTTTGAGACAGGATCTCGCTATGCAGTTCAGGTTGGACTTGCGCTCACTTTGTAGCCCAAACTGATCTCAAACACACAACAATCCTCCTGCCTCAGCCTCCCAAGTGCCAGGATTACAGGTGTGAGTCACCACACCTGGCTAATAAAGCTGTTCTTAAAAAGCACTACAATATAAACCATTTTCATTTCTTTAAAAAAATCTCTTTCTAGACTTTAAGTGAAATTTTTAATTGGTATATGTTTGTGATACATAATGATTTTCACTTGTTTTGGGGACAATATAATTATATATCATATCTGTATCACATATATGATATATGTATGTTCATTTCGATAGAAAGATTTTTATATCAGATATATACATCATATCTTTACCCTATCCTACTCCATAATATTTTAATTTTCTATTTAATATTGCTCTAAATAAAGTATATATTTAAAAGTATTTGCATGAATTCACAAGGCCAGTTTTGTTTTGTTTTTGTGTGTGTGTGTGTGTGTGTGTCTTTTTGAGACAGGGTCTTACTATGCAGTTCAGGCTGGCCTTGAGCTCACTTTGTAGCCTTGGCTGGTCTTGAACTCACAACAATCCTCCTGCCTCAGCCTCCCAAGTGCTGGGATTATAGGCATGAGCCACCACGCCCGGCCACAAGGCCAGTTTTAAATGGAAATATCAGACCATTTAAACTCATGCAGAGTCACTGGAATTGTACATTTTATATGTTTTGGCTTATACATTCACATATATTTTGTTTTTGCTACAATAGTAAAAACACTACACAAAACAACTCAATTTCTTGATATACACATTATAATAGCATTATCTTCAGCTTACTAATGAGTGAGGGGAAAATGAAAAGGAAAATGAACAATAGGGTGCTATCTTTCCCCTTCCTTGTTTGTCCAAATCCACAGCACAAATGGATGGCTAATATGGGGAACATCATGAGTAAGAAAGAAGGAGTAGGGGCTGGGGATTTAGCTCAGTGCCTTAAGTGCCTGCCTACCAAGCGCAAGATTGTGAGTTCAATCCCCAGTACCAAAAAAAAAAAAAAAAACAAAAAACAAAAAGAAAGAAAAAAGGAGTACAATATGGTTCTTTGATAATTTATGTTTCTTACGATGCCATTGCTTTCAAACAAGATCTGTATTCAAACAAGATCTCCCTTGAGTGGATAACGTGGTCTGTCAAGACTGGCATCCTACTTAGTAGTGGTGCACCACACCAATCTTACACTTTCTTCTCAGGAAATTCTAAGGGAATATAGAACTACACTGGAATTCTGCATTCAAGAGACAAATCTAGAAAACTATATGCAAAGTTGGCAGTAATACATGGAGGACACATATATATCTTCTCTATTCATGGCATTGTCTCATTGTATTTCACTTACAGAATACTAGTTTTAAAATTTTTTATTGATATGTTTGTGATATAACAAGTTAAAATTATTAAGAATTTCAAGAAGAGGGCTGGGGTTTTAGCTCAGCAGCATAAGTACCTGCTGGCAAACGCAAGGTCATGAGTTCGATCCCTGGCACCAAAAAAAAAAAAAAAAAAAAAAAGGAATTTCAAGACAAAGACAGCAGACTAATCATTGTAGAGTCCTTCTAAACACTGACCCTGAGTGACTGCACAGGTTGAACACTCATAAAGTCATTGCTGATTAAAATACATGATCTCTAAATCACTGTAGATCTATCTTTTGATAAGCAATGCCTCTGAGGACTTAACATTGAATTTTAATTTTTTTCTCAACTGAGCACATCATATATTATTTGGAAGTCTCTTGGAACTAAATTGAATGTTTCATCTCTCTTTTATCTGATCCTGATGCCTCCCCCCAAAAAAGAGAACTTAATGAATAAATTACTGAGTCAACTTGTTCAGTTTATGTAATTGTTAATAGTTGACCTTGAGAAAAGATATTAAGTTCCTAATGTGGTTGACTGAGGAGCCTGGAGAGGAACTTCATGGTTGAATGTTGCTGGAACCAGGGCTGTAGTTCAGTGAGACTGTATATTAATCAACTTTCCTTTTGTTGGGACACACTGGCCAACACTTACAATTTAAAGGAGAGGTTTAATTTGGATCATAGTTTCAGGAGATCCTGTCTGTGGTTAAGTCAGCTTCAATGTCAGAAACATCATGGTAGAAGGGAATGGTGGAACAAAGTTGCTCAGTTCATGACCACTGGGAAGCAGAATGGGAGAATGGTACCAGAAAGGAGTGAGGGACTATATAGACCCTAAATTCATGCTTTCATGACCCACCCAAACACATCCAGAATTATATTTGACCAATCCCCTGGGCAGATCCTAAAGCCTAAATTGACACATCATAACTGTCATATTGATATAGGGGAATGAGACTATTATGTCTGGTTTGAGCTCATGTTCTTTAAAATCGAAGAATGAATTTTAGAAACAATGGAGCTGAAGAGTAGAATATATTTATTGAGAGAAAGTTCCTGTTTGAAGAGAGACAGAAGGGCATCCCCAAGTGGGTTACCCAAGACTCTGTCTTTTCCAGGGACGTTTATAGAGTAAAACCATGGTGGGACATAACTATATTTAGCCAATAAGATCAATAGTTTAGGTAAAATTGATTACATTAGGAACAAATGAGGAAGCAAGTCACATAGAAAGTGGGCATTCTTAGAGAGCAGTGACTCTTCCCTAGGGATTGGAATGGTGACTCCTGACCTCAAGGTGATCCAGACTTAATCCCTAAGGATTATACTTAAGGGTGTGGTTGCATTTGTTTTGTCTTGTTTTGAGATCTGGCCCACGGCAAGATTTGTGTGTCCCCTCCAAGGTCATCAGATATCTGATCCTCTGTACCAGCTTCCTTGAGGGCCTAGCCCTATCTGACTGCCTATAATATTTCTAACTGGCTCAGCTACCTGTAACAATATTCTACCCTTAGCCAGGTGTGGTGGCTCACGCCTGTAATCCCAGCACTCAGGAGGCTGAGGCAGGAGGATCGTTGGGAGTTTGAGACCAGCCTGGGCTACAAAGTGAACTCAAGGCCAGCCTGAACTTCATAGCAAGACCCTGTCTCAAAAAGACAAAAAACAACAACAACAACAACAACAACAATATTCTGCCCTTGTCAATTTGATACCTAAACATACTCCTTAGGTCATACTTACTAAATAAGCACAAGGTCATAATTCTACCTAATATGATACAACTATCCTGCATATAATTGAAACCTAATAATCTCTCAAAGTCTCAGTAGTCTCAGCATTACTGAAAAGTCCATGTTGCCATTGATACTCAAAACAAACTCTTAGCTGAGCATATGTTAAAAAAAACAAACAAGTTATATAATCCCAACGTACTATTGCACAGGGTAAACATTCCCATTCTGAATAGAAGGAATAAATAGATAGATAAAAAGAACTGAACTGGGCTGGGGATTTAGCTGAGGATTTAGTGGCACAAGCACCTGCCTGGCAAGCCCTAGGTCATGAGTTCGATCCCTGGCACAAAAAAAAAAAAAAAACTGAACTGAACTGAAAAGAAAGAAAGAAAGAAACTGACCCAAAGCAAGACCAAACTCCAGAAGGGCAAACATTAAGTCCTGTAGCTCTATATCTGGCATTAGACACTTGGGTGAGATGTGTGTTCCAAAATCCCAGGAAGCTTCAGTTCTATTCTCTTATTGGCTGAAACTCACATGACCTCTCTCTTGGATAGTTCCACTCATGGCCTACAGCCTTTCTTGGCAGACGCTCCACATTCCTGATATCCTTGATTTCCTAGGTTCATTCATTGTTACACCTTCAACTTCATCCCCCAAACTTCATATACTGCCTTCTCTGAGGCTCCTTGCCTGACCCTCTAGGCCTTCATTTGATATCTAAGCATAAGGCTCCTTGACTCTACAATTCTTGCATTCTACATGCCTGTAAAACCAGCAAAATATGGATGATGCCAAGGTCTGCCAGTGTGAGTAGAAGCCAGGCTTTTCTGGACAATGACTGTAGTGCCCTCTGAGTCCCTAGATAGCCAAGTAAATTGAAACAAATCCTGGAGGACCAATTACCCACAAGGTTCTTCTCCAGCGAAGCTTCCAGGGACTCTTCTCATATGAAAGATTGATATTGTTGTACCCTGAGCCTTCCATGTGTGGGATCTTACTAATTCCTAAAATACTCTCAAGCCATCTTTCTTTTGGTCTCTGCACAAAGTGCTTGGTTTCTTTGTAATGCTAACTGACCTTGTCAGCAGCCACAACTCCTTTGACCCCAACTTTAGTTCTTTCTGTTTTAAAAATTAAGTTTTTCACATTTTTCTGCTCTTATTTTTACCCCCAATTGTCACTATGTATAACTCTGGCTAAAAGTAGCAAGCAGTACTCATGCCATCGCCTGAAGTTGGGCTGCCTTTGAATTTCCTCCACCAAATCAATTGCTCCACTGTCCCTAATCTCAGTCTCTCACAAAATCATGAGACATGGGCAAAACACAGATAAATTTTCTACCAAAGTGTAATACACATGACCTCTACTCCAATTGCCATTGAAACACTTATTCCCAACTGAAACCTAAGCCTGGCCTTTAGTGTCTGCATGCTTATCAGACCAGCTCTGACCAGAATCACCTACCAGGTTTTGCTTACAACATTCTGAAGTTTTCCTAGCTTTCATCTCCAAATATTCCCAAACTCCTTCCACAAACCAGTTTCAAAACTTCTAAACCATATGTTTAAATAGTTACAGCAGGCTTGGCCTGGTGGCATATGTCTGTAATCTCAGGACTCTGAAAGCTGAGGGAGGAGGATTGCTGTGAGTTTGAAGATGGCCTGAACTGCATGGTGAAGTCTTGTCTCAAAAGATCTAAAAAAGTTTTTTTTTTTTTGGTATCAGAAATTGAACTCAGGATCTCGTGCTTACCGGGCAGATGTTGTGCCACTGAGCTATATTCCTGGCCCAAAAGATGTAATTTTATACAAAGGAATATTACTTTGCCATAAAGAAGGATGTCTTGTGCCCTGGGTGAATGATTTAGGGATGACAATGTGCAATGTATGTACCATTGTTGCCCCCGATTGACATGTTTTGAAATTTTGTATTTTTTTTTCTTTGAAATAAAATGAATTTGAAAGTTAAAAAAAAAAAAGCTACAGCAACTCTATTTCTCCATTACCAGCTTTTTGTGTTAATCAGCTTTCCTGTCACTAGGACAAATATCTGAAACCCATAATTTATAGGAGAGGAAGTTAATTTGGCTCACAGTTTTGGGATATTTAGTCCACAGTTGGTGAGTTCCAAATCAGAAGCATCACGGTAGAAGGGCATAGTGGAGCAGAGTTTCTCAGTTCTTGAAGCAGTTTGGAAACAGTTTCAAAGAGAGAAAAGAATGAGGAACCAGGTACAGATCCCAAGGTCATTCTTTCATGACCCACCCAGATACACCCTGGATGTGTTCCACTAATCTCCTGGGCAGAGCTCAAAGTCAATCAAATTGACGGACTACTTTAACTGTCATAGGCTGTGTCTCATCCAGATGTGCATCACACAAAAGAGATCTGAGACAAAGTTTCTTTGCCTCCCAGTCACCCTCCAAAGCACAGCATATCATCAGAAGAAATGTTGAAAAAGAGAGTTTGTAAAATAAAATTGCAGATGTTCAATAATGCTAGTTTACATATTGCTTTTTACCCACATCTAAATAAAGGTCTTAGTAAGTAAAGGTCATCTATACAGTTAAAAAGGCATGAGGGAGATCTCCTTCAGGGGTTTCCTATTTATACAGGGGAATGAAAGTCCCGACCTACTATATGTCCGGTGTGAGTTTGTGTTCTCTAAAATTGAAGAATGAATATTAGGAACAACAAGGTTAAGAGGAGAAATATTTACTGAGAGAAAGAAAGCTTCTGTCTGAGAGACAGACAGAAGGGGTCCTGAGTGGAATGCCAAAGATTCCCTATTTTCTAGGGATTTTTATAGAGTAAAATAATGAGGTAAAGTGGGTCCAAGTGGGAAAAACTGGGAACTCACAAGGCAGACAGGCATGAGGTGGGACAGAACTATGGTCAACCAGTAAGTTTAATTGTTCAGGTAAAACTGACCAAATCAGGGACAAATGGGGAAGCGAGTCATGTAGAAAGCGAGCATTCTTTATGGATCAGTGACTCTTCCTGTAGGGGATTGGGATGGTGACTCTTGGCTTCTCAAAGTGATCCAGATTTAATCTCTAAGGATTATATTTAAGGGTGTGGTTGCATTTGTTTTGCCTTCTGTTTTGAGATCTGGCCCACAACAAGAGGTGTGTCTCCTTAAAGGTCATCAGACATCTGGTCCTCTGTGCCGGCTTCTAGGGCCTAGCCCTGTCTGACTGCCTATAATATTTCTAACCAGCTCAGCTGCCTGTAACACTATCTTCTTTGTCTTGTAGCTGCAGTGGAGAACATTAAAATGTTTCTTCCAGAACTCTTTGAGGTCAAGGATGTCTCTTCAGCAACATTAAAACCCCTGGTGAAGAGCTCCTTTTGTGTACAGCTTCTTGAAGTTGCAGATATTGCCTGGTTCATGAGCTGCAGAAGAGGCATTGTTATGGAGGAAACAAGTAGACCTTTATGAAGTCAAACTCAGAATCCATATCATCCACCAAGGCTGGGGGGTATACTGGGACATTGTCCAACAGAAGACACCTTTCAGGTAGTTGGTTATAAAAAAGAAAGATATTCTTTCTCTTCCTTCCTTTTTTCCTTTCTTCTTTTTTTTTTTTTTTTGAGACAGGGTCTCACTAGGCAGTCCAGGCTGACCTTGATCTATGTAGCTCAGGCTGGCCTTGAACTCCAGCAGTCTTTCTGCCTCATCCTCCCAAGTGTCACCACACCTAGTTAAAAAAATGCTTCTTAAACTGGGTGTGGTGGCTCCCGCCTGTAATCCCAGCACTCGGCAGGCTGAGGCAGGAGGATCATTGGAAGTTCAAAACCAGTTTGGGCTACAACGTGAGCTCAAGGCCAGCCTGAACTGCATAGAGAGACCCTGTCTCAAAAAAAAAAAAAAAAAAAAAAAGCTTCTTAATGATGGGTGTGAACACCTTCCACAGCCATTCCATGAACAATTGCGTTGTGACCCAAGGGTTAACAACAGCCCTCCACGTGACAGTCAGTCTGGCCTTGTTCACATTCTATTCCTTGAATGCATGAAGGGTCTGAAAGTGATATACCATCAGTGGCTTAATCTTCAAATCTATGCTAGTGTTCACACACAGCAAAAGGGTCTTCTGTTCTTCATGGACTTTTGCCCCAGCAGTACCTTTTCCTTCTGCATTATATAGGTTCTGTTCATCCCTGTTTTGTTGCTGCTGAATGCTTGAGCAATGTATCCTGCTGCCTTCATGAATTCCACAAATTCTTTCTTGTAGCTCCTACAGTAACCTTGTCAGACTTGGAAGCCTCACCATGTCTTATCACCTGCCACTCCTCTTGAATAATTTATCAGACCACCCTCTACTGGTTTTAAATTCATCACTTATTGCACTTGTGGAAGAGTTTTCTTGCAGTGAATCACTATGCAATTTCCTGTTTTTTTTCACAGATAATCTCCTCACTAATGCTATTACCTGCAAGCTGTTTCTTATTCAACCACACTAACTGAAGTTTTCCCAAGGATCTCTCCCAGCACTTGCCTTAACTTCTTTTGCCACATCACCTCCTTTGATAGCATCTTTTTTCTCAAAACAGTCAAGACTATTAACTTTGCTTTCTTGAACTGTGAGGCCAGATCGGTCATATGAATACCATCTTACGCTTTTCTACCATTTCTTTCTTCAACTCAATAGTTATTTTCTTCAAAACCTTGTTACCATTTTTGCTCTGCACTTTCTTGTTACCTTCATTGTTGTTCTGTACATTCTGTTACTTCATTACTGCTCTGCATATTCTGGTCACTTTCATTACTGCTCTGCATATTCTGGTCACCTTTTACTGCTCTGCACTTTCTTTTTACTACCATGCTTTTTCTGTACTTTCTTTGGAGCCATTCTGGGTTAAATAATAATGCACTGTATGTGCTAAAAGCACATAAAAGAGCTTCACAGCAAATGTGCACGGTCTGTCTGTATAATGATATCATATTTCAGTATTTGAATTTTAATTTCCAGAGTATTTTATTTATAGTGTACATATGGTGTTGAATATGAATATTCCTTACTCTCTGACCAATTGTATACAACTAATGTGCAAAATTTTCATTTACTTAGTTTCTAGATTAAGATTTCCAAATTTCTCTGTCAATGCATCACTAAATTTCCAAATTTGTCTATATACGATTAAAACAATATTTCTGTTTTTTAAAAAATATTTATTTTCATTATTGTTAAATTAATGCACTTTTTAAAAAACTTTTTAAGGCCTCTGCTCTTTTACCATTATAAAATTAACTTTTGTTGTCTTCTTGTATCATAAGCCTTGCGAGCCGAACAACACACACTTTTAAAAACTGCAAGTGTGAACTCTATCCCTGTACAGATGGTTGATACGCTACTGATTGGAAAAGGGGTGGAAACATGGGAAATACAATCTCAGACCAATTTTCACCTCATTGTTCAACCACAGAATAATCACCCGCCAAGGGGTGGAGCCAGTATACAGAGTAAGGGCAGGAAGGAGCTATGCCTTCCTCTCTTGTCAATGAGCCTTGCTGCTTGCAGCCAGCCATGAATGGCTTGCTCACCATGCCACCCTGCCGCTTGGAGCCAACTGAGTATGGACTGAAACCTCCAACCTGTAAGAAATAAACAATCCCTTCTCTAATTTTGGGCGTCAGATATTTCATCTTAACAATGAGAGAGAAAAGTAACTAAGATATCAGCTAAATTTTATTGGCGCTCGCTCTGTGCCAGCACTGTGTAAGAATTCTACAATCTCTTATATAGTCACCACCATATTTTTCTATAAAACAGAATTTCTTAGCTGGGCGTAGTGGCTCATGCCTGTAATTCCAGCACTGGGGAGGCTGAGACAGGAGGATCTTTGCAAGTTCGAGACCAGCCTGGGCTACAAAGTGAGCTCAAGGCCTGCCTGAACTGCATAGAGACCCAGTCTCAAACACACACACACACACACACACACACACAGACACACAAGAATTTCTTTCTTTTTTTTCTTTTTTTTTGTCTTTTTGAGACAGGGTCTTGCTATACAGTTCAGGCTGGCCTGAGCTCACTTTGTAGCCCAGGCTGGTCTCAAACTCACAACAATCCTCCTGCCTCAGCCTCCTGAGTGCTAGGATTACAGGTGTGAGCCACCATGCCCGGCTACACCAGAATTTCTTATTTGCTCCTTTTTACAAAAAGAAATTAAAGGTCAAAAGCTGTTTAGCTAATTGTTCATGATTACACAGAGATAAATAACATAGCTGAGCCTGGGCACCAGATATCTGGATTCCCAAGCCCAGACTTTTAACTCCTATAGTATTTGTCCTTATATGAAAGCATTTATGTTACAAGAGTCATGTGCTGGCAATACAGAAGGACAAAAAGGGATGAGTAGCAATTGGGCTCATGTATCATACTCCAAACCCCGAAATATGTCATCTAGCCAAAGTATACTGGATTGCTTTCCATCCATAGTCCCTTCTCCTATCTGGAGCTCTTATTGCCTTCTGCCCCTCCCCCATTCCCAGCTGGGGCATCCTTTGATCAAATTTGGCATCTTGTGGTTAAAATGCAGTCTTCACCCTGTGGTGTTCCCAGTGTTTCTCTGATTGAATCTGACATTACTGCTTCTCTTAAGAGGCCACCCATCTGTTTTCAGTTTTGTGACTGCCCCAGGTGTAGCCACCAGAATGCCAGATGTGGAGTAACAGTTGGTACTGTGAAAGTAAAAAGTGATCATCAAATGCATTTTGTTTCTTTTACTTAAAAACGCAAGATATATTTTCAGGTGAAATTTTATGTTCTAGTTCCCATGTTTATATATGAACTTCATCATAGTTTACTACCTTGAAACCTGGCATCGTGGCACTCGCCTGTAATCTCCAGCACTTGGGAAGCTGAGACAGGAAGATCACCTTGAGTTTGAAGCCAGCCTGGGCTACCCAGTGAAACCCCGACTCAAAAAAAAAAAAATCCCAATAATAATAACATTAGTATTATTTGCTTACTTGACCAAAAGTATTCAACATTGGAAAGAAAAAAACTGGGGGCTGGGGATTTAGCTCAGTGGCATAAGCGCCTGCCTAGCAAGCACGAGGTCATGTGTTCGATCCCTGGTACGGCAAAAAAAAAAAAAAAAAAAAAGAAAAGAAAAAAACTTGGCTATTGCATCTTAACATGAAGTCACTACAAAACAATACTTGTGAGAAACATGCGAATCTATTTGATCAACAAGATATGAAAGTTTGATAATATCCTGGTTAGGTGAAAATATGAAGAAACAGCATGTATACACTGTTGTAAGAGTATCAATCAATAAAACTGTTGTGGAATAATATTAGGGAATATCTATTAAGTAAAATGTATACATCTTTAGACTCACACACATAAAAAAGGAGAGACTATACTGCTTGTTATGGCTTGTCTCTAGATGTACTCCCAAAGTCTTACTTACCTATAGGTAGGGTTTTTAGAAATGAATGCATTTTGGGTGTGCAATATTGGATATGTCTACTGATTGGTTTGTGGAGGGTGATGGATTTACTGAACAGGGAAGACCCACTCTGGGTGTGGGTAGCTTCCCTATTTAGAAACCATCAGTGGCTTTCCATTGCCTAAACTCTTCTTGAAATGGCATATGAGGTGCCTCACATTCTGGTATATCCTAGATTTCTAGTTCCATCTGCAATCATGTTCCTTTTTCAACCAGTGCTTCATTGATATGGAATTATTTGAACTTCCTCGTAAATTGAATCAACAAGATGTGAAAGTTTGATAATATGTAATAGTGATATGTTTCTCAAGTCAAGATGCCTTCACTGCTTTCTCAGCTTGAAAAATTGCTATGTGTTCTTCAACATCCAGCTCAAACATTACCTTCGTTACAGTGTCAAGTGTATTCCTCTTCAAGAGTGAAAGAAAGGCAAGGTAATTCCCTAATCCTGAATCTCCCTATCTGCAAATGGAAAGGCATGTAGTATGTCTTCTTCTTAGGGATGCTGGTAGAGTTAAATAAAATAGCATATGCAAATTGTCTAAAGTGCCTGACATTAAATATTCACAATATTGGGGCCATTGTTGTTAAGAATTATTTCTATAATCTATCTCTTCTACATGGTCATGATAGCTCTTTGAAAGCCAGAAACAGTCTTATTCATTTTTATTTTATTAATGTTTATTGAAAAAGGTCATGCACGGATAAGGGACAAGAATGTGTTTTTGGGATCTTATCTATTCTAAAACCAAGGTAATAAGTTTAGGAACAGAAACTAAGGAAACTGTAATACCCCTTAAAAATCTCTTTGAAAACATTTCCTTTTTAATTTATGAAACAAATGGAGCTTCCTTCTGTTATTTATATCTACTGATCTGTCAGAAACTACAAATATGCTACCTTAGAACACAGAGAGCAATGTCTGGGTGGGTCAATTTTTATATAAAGGGGTAATCTGTATGGGTCAGACTAAGAAAGACATCCAAATCTCTTGATTTTTTCCCCCATTCAATAATTAGCAGTACTTTATGACAGATAATTTAAAATATGTTTAACTGGGGATGTGGTCAATGATAAAAGTTTAGAAAATCAATATCTTAGGAACTCCCTTTCTTCTTGGAAACATTGGCTTTAAAATATTATTTTAATAAATTTCATAAGTACCATGAAAGTAAAATAAGCTAGGTATTCATTACAGCTATTCATTTTAGTACCAAAAAATGATTATGATAGATAAATACACACCAGTCTTCAAGATCAGATTTTCTTGAAACAGTCCAAGTTGTAAACTGTGAGAGTAATTAAATTGTAACTTAAGCACATTTTAAATAGTTTAACAAATCTGTCCAGTGAAGCAGTCCTAGAAGAGATGCTATACTTCTAGATTAATCTTAAAGAATTCCAGCTATATGTGCAATCTTAATATATGCTCCAAATTACCAAATTTGGATTCTACTCTCCACTGTTCCATCTATTTTCTTCAGTTTATATGTAGATTCTGCAAAGCAGGTGGTCTGTAGCTTGCAACTGACAACACCTACCAGCTGTTAAATTTACACATCACTCTAATTTAAATGCTTAATTGCTCTCAGTGCACTTAATTTACAGCTCATAAACCCCTCTCAAATGGTCCCCAAATCTCTTTGCCTATGATAGATTCTAAAGCTAAATGAACCATAGTGTCCCTTGGTAGAAAACAAAATATATAAATAATCTAATACTCTTCTGAATGCTCATGATTATTTGTTAGAAAAAGTAACATCTGAGAGTTTTCTTTGAATCAGCTTTTTTTTTTCTTTGAATCAGCTTTGCAGAGAAATAAAAGGTTAGGCTCAACATCTGTCAGATCAGGGCTGGGGATTTAGCTCAGTGGCATAAGCACCTGCCTTGCAAGGGTGTGGTTGTGAGTTCAATCCCTGGTACCAAAAAAACCCCACATCTGTCAGATCTTCTATTAGCCCATTAACATACTTGGTCCTTGAAACTGAAACACAGTGACAGTACCTGTCCTTATATTTATAGTGTTCAGGATAACTACAGAAGTTAAAGGAAATACTAAATACTGTGGACAGTGACTATGTCATTACAAACTATGCCAATTCCAATGGTATCTAAGGTAAAGAATATTGATATTAATCCTAGCTGCTTGGGAAGCTGAGGCAGAAGGATCAATCACTAGTTTGAGACCAGTCTGGGCAAAATAGTAAAATGTCCCCTCTCTCCAAGAAAGAATATAGGTATAAACATCATAGTTTAGATGGTGGATCTGGTAAGGCTCTTTTACTTTCTACCTGAAACCTACCTGGGGAATTGAACATTGATTTTTGAAAGAGCTCATTTCATTTAATTCCATCTTTTTATGCATGAGAACATATGGTCCCAGACAGTTCAAGTGGTTTCCTACTAGTGAGTGAGAGACGGCAAGGCTAGAGTCCTAGGTCCTTGCCTCTTCAGGCAGCATCTTGACAACTTCACCACTTAGCCTCTCTTGTCCCTCTGCCATTACCTAAAACAAGGACAAAAGACAAAAACAAGTCTTTTCTCTTCTTGTTTCTTTTTAGAACTTGGGATTGAACCTAGGGCCTTCGCAGTAAGCTGCACTCCCTGCCCTTTTTATTTTTTATTGTGAGACAAGATCTTATAAAGTCACTAAATTGCCCAGGCTGGTCTCAAACTTGGAATCTTCTTGCCTTAGCCTTTCAGAGTGCTGGGAATACAAGTGTATGCCACCACACTCAGCTCGCATAAGCCCTTTTTAAACTTTGTACAAGATACAGAATCTTATTTTGATTCTATCAATAATACTCAAATGCTTTCTGCTTTAAACCAAACCATACATGCAAATAGAGATTTACACTAGGGTAAATTACAGAGTGCTTCTTGATTTAATTTAAAAAGATTCACTACTAGATTTCCTTAAATATGTATCTAGTCAGTTTTTTAGTTGGCTTATGCCAGCCTCAAAAACACATTCATTATGTAAATTAAATTATTTATGCAGTCAAATCGATTAGCAAGTATTTAAGTACTCAACACTGTATCAGGTGCTCTATAATTTTCAAAAATAATAAATGCAATATAAGCTGCCTCTCCTGGTAGTCGTACACACAAGACAAACAGAAGGACTTGAAAATAAAATAGTATATAATGAAGTATTAAATCTTAAAGTACAGAAAATGTCTAGGACGTGTATAATAATGGAAAAAGACAAATGAAAAACTTTGTAGAATTTAAATATTTCTGACATTTTATGTGTGTGCTTTTCTGTGTATTCATGACCTTAGCAAATGAAAGACTAGCTCAGTGGGAAAGCAGTGGGGTTAACTGGGTGGGGGTGTGTGAAACGATTTTACTCCTTTTTAAATACTAAGTACAGTCCTTAGGCGGGTTTGTAAGAGTTTTGACGCCGCCTAGCGACTAGAAATAATAAACATACAATCTATCTGCTCTTAGCTGTTTACATTTTTTTAATGCCAAAAACATTGGAGAAAACTTTAATTTATAACTACGTTTCAGAGTTTTCTTTGAAAAGGAGAGGCTGTGTAGGGAGGAAGAACATAATCTCTGGATCAAAACTGTCTTAATCCAAACACCAGCTTTGACACTTGCTAGGTGTTTCAATGGGGCAAGTGTTGATTAACCATTCTGTGTCTCAATTCTGTCTGTAAAAAGGAAGAAATAATAACAGTACCCTCTTTGGGTCCTTATGATGAGGATTAACTGAGCCTATATACTGAGCTTAGAATACAGCCTATCACATTGTGAGCACAATACAAGCATTTGCTAAATAAATAAGAACAAATCACAGTAAAGATCATCCTTATGTTTAGTTTATACCAAAGATAACTTACATTTTTGCTAACTTGGGAAAATTATGTAACTTCTCTTGGCTCCTTAGGTCATTTAATGGTAATTAATCATGTGTTAGGAATTTTTTAAAAAGTAGATTTCATCATCTAAAATAATTTTAGGTTCACAGGGAAATTGGGAAGATGGTAGAGATTCCACATACTGTGAATCTAGTTTTTCCCATTGTTACTATTTTCTATTATTTTTTTAATTTGTTATAAAGCATGAGCCAATATTAATACATGTATTAACTAACATCCATAGTTAATATTGGACCAATATTCAGATTTTATTAATTTTGCCTAATGTCCTTTTACTGATTTAAGATCTCACCCAGCATATCATACAATATTTAACAGTCTTGTCTCCTACCGTGATAATTCTCAGACTTTCCTTGTTTTTGATGACCCTGACAATTTTGAAGAATACTGGCCAAGTATTTTGTAAAATGTCCCCCAATTGGAATTTGATGTTTTTCTCATATTAGGTTTGGAATATGGGATTTAAGAAAGAAGATTATGCTGGGCATCATGGCTCACACCTGTAATCCCAGCACTCAGGAGGTTGAGGCAGGATGGTCGATGCGAGTTCAAGACTAGCCTGGGCCTACAAAATGAGCACAAGGCCAGCCTGAACTGCATAAAGAGACCCTGTTTCAAAAAGACAAAGAAAGAAAAAAGATTAGAAAGGTAAAATACTATTTTCATCAAATTATATCATGGGTATAAACTATCACCATGATTTTTATAACAATGCTGACCTTGTTCACTTAGCTGAGGTAGTTTTTGTCTATTTTTTTCACTGTAAAGTTCCTTTTTTTCCTTAACTTTCTGTAGACAGGCCACACTGACTCCATTTTGTCCCAGACACATCCAGTCAACAATGTACGAGAAAAAGTGCAGTCCTTGAAACATTGCCCCCACCCCAAGGTAAAAACATGAGGTCCTGTAAGGACAAGACATAAACAAGTTTTATCATCTAAGCATGCACCAGTTGAGTTTCTTTGTTCTTTATCTCAATAAAAGCTACTTGCTTAGGCTGGCCAGGTGGTAGTCATTTTGCTGACCCTTAGTATGTACGACCCTTAATTTTCCCTTTGCTTGCAGAACCCCAACAACTTTCAGTACTTTTAGAAGGAAGTCACTGCATCCTGACAGAGTGGGGTTTTATGCCCTCCCATCCTGAGGACAAAGTATCCACATAAATTGTTTAGAATTCTTCATTGGCAATTTGTCTCTTCTCCCCCAACTCATTAGCCTAGTCAATCATTTATTTATATCAATATTGACTCAGACATTTATTTTACACTTTGGGTTATAATCTAGTATTTTCTTCATTTACTTATCTTATTTCACTCTAGTTTTTTCTATCTTTGGTAATTGGAAACTCATTTGGCTCTTCTGCCTGTTTGACATAGCACCATTAAATATATATATTTAATAATAATATATGTTTAACTAGTATGTATATATATATACATACTACTTAGCATTTCATTACTTTCTGACACTTATAATATTAGAAATATTATATTAGAAATCAAGTAACATTAGAAATCAGGATCTATTTACAAGGTGTCTATGTCTATGTTAATGAACATGCTAGGTATTTTAGTAGTTCAAAGAATTTATGTATGCACATATCTATAAATATTTCCTTTTGTAACCATTTGTGTCCATACTAAGGTGAATATGAGTTGTCACATACGTTAGTTTTTTCATAAATCTAGCCTTCTCCCTTTGCTTATCTATAAATTCTCACTCCAACAGTGGGAAAACTGGCTCTACCTTCTGCCATTCAATGGCTCTTCAGTTCCAGTATTCATGTAGAGCAGTACCAGAATGGTTAATCCATGCTTCCAAATGAAATAGATTTATCAACTAATGTGAATTCCTATACGCAATTGGTTTCATCTTTAGGCTTACAAATTTCATTCATTTCCAAAGTTACTTAAGGTCAGCACCTTTCCTCCTACTTCTTTCAATAGGGTTTTTTCATATATTTTTTTAAAACTTTTTTTTTCCCAGTACCAGGGATCAAACTCACGGCTGCACGCTTGCAAGGCAGGTGCTTATGTCACTGAGCTAAATCCCCAGCCCTTTTCATATATTTTTAATGCAGCTAGATTTTATTGTCATGGTCTATCGGGTCTTAACCTAGATCCTGATCTCCCAAACAAGTGTACAGTGGAGGTTTAAATAAAATGAGACAAATGTTATGATTTTAGGGCTCCAGGAAGGTCAAAACCCTTTAGTTGAGCTCAAGACTCCCAGGGCTAACACCAAGACTTCAGGAACACTCATTTTTAATGAGGCCCAAGAGCAAGGGGTGGGGAAACTGAGGAAAGCACAGGCAATGAGCAGGAACTTGGGAGTCACTTCAAGGACACCTCCAACTAATGAATCAAGTCAATTCAGTAGAACTGTCTTATCATGAAGACATGGTGAAAGTGAGACTGTAGGAATAATTCCTGCAGCTGCAGTCTCTACTTAATTGACATTTGAGTCAAGAGTCCACAGCTGTGGCCTTATCTTGCCTTTTGAGGTATCTCTGGTCTCACAGGCCACTATGGGCCTCAGCCAGGATCAGTGATTCACAGAGGTTCACTTACTATGAATCAGCTCCTGTCGCCAGGCAAGGGGCCGAGGCCTAGGACAGACTCACAGATAAACATAAAAAGCCAATTAGTCAATTTTAAATCCTGCTAAGAGCTGCTTCATAGTGGTCTCCAACAATGGTCTACTTACCTTCCTGGAACTCTCCTACCTCCTAAATGATTCTATTTTAGTTTGAATGCATTAAGCCTCATGTTCTACAGTTTTGCAGGTTTTAACAAACATGTTTGATGTAACCACAATTATGGTATCGTGCAGAATAGTTTCAGTTGCCCAAATGTTCCCTGTGGTTCATCTCTTCCCTCTGTTCTCCAACTGAACCCTCAGCAAACTGCCAAGTTTCTCTTAACTCTATAGTTTTGCCTTCTAGAATGTCATATAGTTGTAATCATACAGTGTGTAACCATTTCCTATCCTGCTTCTTTCAATTAGTAATCTGCACTTAAACTTCCTCTGTATCTTTAAGTGAGTGATGATAGGAACTGGGATCAGACTTGGAAGACGCTGAGGTTTTCATTTATAAAATGAGGTAAACTTTCTTTTGACTATGCACTTGTAAATTAACTAAAGTCAAAGTAGTTCTGTTAATTTTCATTTAGGTGGCTTATTTTCTACTCTGAATGTTCAAGACTGAATTTTCTCCTCTGGGTTGACACTATAGTATGTGGCAAGGCTTGAGGATTGGGCCAATGCTCCACAAAGGCCATCAGAACAGCACTGTTATGAAATAAAATTCTCTAAGGGAGAAGTGCATAAGAATGAAGAAACTGGAAAAGTAAGAGTTGCCTCAGATCCAACTCTGTTCAGTCATCATGACTTTTGGCACTGAAAGGTGACATGTCAATTTGTAGCAAAAAATAAATTACCAGTGTGGAACAATCTTTGATAAAGACTTGGCAACTCTACTGACTCTGCAGATCTTTTTCACATTTCAGCCAACGCAATCTGCCAGGCAATGTGTACTGAGTGACACATCATACAGTTAAAAATAAGCAGCAGAAAATTTGACACCCACTACTTGATATCAGAAATAGAATCACCAAGTGACTCATAATTATTATTTCTACCATTTCAAATACTGTTAATTGTTTCTTAAATTCATTTCCTAAAATGCAAATGTTCCCCAAAATCAAATTCAAATTTCTTGTGGAATAAATTTCAGAATCTGAAAAAGTATAGAAAGTCACAATTACACAAATACAAACACGTGTCCTTATCCTCATTGAGTTAGTATTCAGCTTATGGTTCTCACAATTTTATTGTTATTGTAACCACAGCTTTCCCTTTAGGGAAAAAGTTATTCTGGTTAAGTTAAACTAGAAATGGTTATGTATATTACCAGTTCTGTTACTAAACTGAAGCTTCCTGAGGGCAGGCTGTGTTTGAAGTCTCCTCATAGTCTCTGTGCAGCAGAGGCTTTCAGTTGTCCTCTATCATTCATAGTACCAGACCCCCAATTTTCACATGGGTTACATAGTCACTCAGAAAAAAACCACATTTACCCAACTTCCTTTACAGATAGGTATGGCCTTGTACTAAATTCAGACAAATCAAATGTAAGTATGGTGTTAAATAGCAATATTTAGGAACATTTCTCCTTTTTTTTTCTCTCTTTTTCATTGGTACATTTTAGATACACATAGTGATAACTTTCATCATAGGCTATTTGTAACTGTACATGATGTATCTTTTTGTATTTTAAAAACAAAAGGTAGAAATGATACAATTTTTTTAAAAGTAGTAAGAAATTAACACTAGTTATATTGCATATTGTTATCTTAGAAATAGTTGTTCAGGTTATAAGATTTAGGCATGAAAAAAATGATCAAATAATCAAACAATGAGTACACAAATTGTTTTTTTTTGATGAACTTGCAGATATTAATAGTATAGTTATCTCTCTCGTGTGTGTGTATATATATATAATATATATATATATATATATACACATACACACATATGTATATATGTATACCTATTTCCTTCATCCTTTTCTCATTTCTCCTATCCCAGTTGTTCTTTCCTTTTGAGCATTTTCTTTTCCTTTTATTTTCTGTAATATCGATTGTACATTTTGGATCTTATTACTCTTTCAGTGTTTTTTTACACTAGGGAGACAATGCAATATTTATACATGTGAGTTGATTTATTTCACTTATGAGTATGGTCTCAAGTTGCATCCATTTACTTATAAAAGCCTCAAGTTTACCCTTCTTTATAGCTGAGTCTACTCTTTTAAATAAAAATACCACATCTTTTTATCCATTCCACAGTTGATGGGTGTTTGGGTTGTTTTCAAGATTTAGATATTGGGGCTGGGGATTTAGCTCAGCGGCATAAGCACCTGCCTGGCAAGCGTGTGGTCATGAGTTCAATTCCCCCGTACCAAAAAAAAAAAAAAAAAAAAAAGATTAAAAAAATTTAGATATTACAAATTGTGCTGCTATAAACATGGATGCACATATATCTCTATGGCATGACATTTTCAGTTCTCCTGGGAAAATACCTAGGAGAATAACTCCATTAATGAGACCTCCTAGATTTTTGAGGAATCTCCACGCTGATTTTCACAATGGTTATACTAGTATACACTCCCACCATCAGTGGAGAAGCATTCCTTTTCCTCATGGCCCCACCAACATTTATTATTGGTTGATTTCTTGATGGCAGTCATTCTTTCTGGAGTGAGATGGAATCTCAATGTTGTTTTAATTTGCATTTCTTGAATGACCAGTGATGTTGAACTTTTTTTTTTTTTTTTTGCAGTACCAGGGATTGAACTCATGACCTCGTACTTGCCAGGCAGGTGCTTATGCCACTGAGCTAAATCCCCAGCCTGAACATTTTTTCATGTATTTATTTTCCATTTGTATTTCTTCATCTGAGAAGTGCACATTTATCTCACATGCCCATTTTCAAATTGCATATTTACATTTGGGGACCTGATGTTTTTCAATTCTTTATATATTCTACATATAAATCCTTTGTCTGAGGGACAGTTGGCTGAAATTTTTCTGTTCTGTGGATTTTATTTTTACTCTGTTGGTGATTTTTTTGAAATGCAGAACATTTTAATAAGATCTCAGTTGTTGATTCTTTGAAGTACTTCCTGTGTGGTTTGTGTTTTACTCATAAACTCTTTGCCTACCCCTGTGTCTTCAAGATTTCTACCTACCTGGTCTTCCAGTAGATTTAGTGTTTCTATTTTAATATTAAAATTTTGATCCATTTTTGCCTTTAGTTTAGTGTATGATGATAGACATGGGTCTACTTTCAGTCTTCAGCTTGTGGAAAGCCAATTTTCCAGCACCATTTGTGAGAGAGGCTATCTTTCTTCTAATGAACATGTTTGGCCCATTTGTCAAAGACAAACTGGCTGAGTGTCTTTGTAGTTGTGTCTGCATCTTCTAATCTGTTCCACTGATCCTCAGTTCTGCTTTTTGCCAGTACCATGTTGATTTTATCGCAGGAGTCAGGAATTGTGATGCCTTCTGCCTTGCCTTTGTTGCCCAGGATTGCTTTTGCTGTTTTAGGTCCCTT
This sequence comes from Hydrochoerus hydrochaeris, assembly GCA_004027455.1. Taxonomy (NCBI): domain Eukaryota; kingdom Metazoa; phylum Chordata; class Mammalia; order Rodentia; family Hydrochaeridae; genus Hydrochoerus; species Hydrochoerus hydrochaeris. The sequence continues at coordinate 26,423 of PVLA01002035.1, forward strand.
CTGTTTCCTAATGAATTTTAGGAATGTTTTCTTTAGATCTGTTAGGTATATTAATGGTAGTTGATCAGGATTGCATTAAATCTGTATAGCAGTAAGACCATTTTCTCTTTGTTGGTTCTTCCTATCCAAGAGCATGGGATAGCTCTTCAATCTCCTTTTTAAAGAGTATTATAGGTTTCAATGTATAGCTCGTTTACATCCTTAGTTAGATTGCTTCCTGAGTATTTCATTTTTGGGGGATGCTACTGTGAAAAGTGTTATTTCCATAATTTCTCACTCAGTGGGATTGCTTTTTGTGTATAAGTATGCTATTGATTTTTGAGTGTTGACTTTGTATCCAGTTATGCTGCTAAATTTGCTTTATTAACTGTAATATAGTCTTTTGATGGAGTTTTTGCAATCTTCCATATAGAGTATCATGTCATCTGCAAATAGTAATAATTTAATTTCTTCTTTTCCTATCATTATTCCTTTTATTTCTCTCTCTTGTCTAATTGCTCTGGCTAACATTTCCAGAACTATATTGAATAGGAATAGTGATAGTGGACATTCTTGTCTTGTTCCTGATTTTAGAATGAAAGCTTTCAGTTTTTGTCCATTTAGGATGATGTTAGCTGCTGGTTTGTCATAGATGACTTTTATAAGATTGAGGTAGACACTATCTATTCTGATTTTCTGTAGGGATTTTATTATGAATGGGTGTTGGACTTTATCAAAAGCTCTTTCTGCATCTATTGAGATGACCACGTGATTTTTGTCTTTGGCTCTGTTGATGTGGTATATTACATTTATCAATTTACATATATATATTGAACCATCCCTACATTCCTGGGATGAATCCCACTTGGTCATGTTGTATAATCTTCTTGATGATTTTCTGCATTCTGTTTGCCACTATCTTTCTGAGGATTTTTACATCAAAGTTCATTAGGGAGATTAGCTTGTAGTTCTTCTTGGTTGGATCTTTCTCTGGTTTTGGTGTGTCAGGGTGATACTTGCCTCCAGGAATGAGTTAGGGAGAACTGCTTCCATTTGAATTTCATTAAAGAGTTTGAGGAATATTGGCTTTAAATCTTCTCTAAAGTTCTTATAGAATTCAGCAGTGAATCCATTAGGACCTGAGATTTTCTTTGTTGGTAGGTTTTTAATTACTTCTTCAATTTCATTGGCTGATATTGGATTGTTTAGAATTTTAATATTTTCTTGATTCAGCTTTGGTAATACATATACATCCAGGAATCTATCCATTTCTTCTGTGTTTTCCATCTTACTAGAATACAGGTTCTTGAAGTGGGTACTAATGATCTTCTGGATTTCTTCAGGAAAAGGATGATTTCACTTTTCATTCTTAATTGCATGCATTTTAGTCTTTTCTTATAAGGTTGACTAAGTGTTTGCCAATTTTATTTAATCTTTCAAAGAACCAACTGTTCTATTTATTGATTCTTTGTATTGTTTTCTTGGTCTCCATTGCATTAATTTCTGCTTCAATCTTTATAATAATCTTCACTTTCTAGAAGGTTGAGGTTCAAGGTTAGACTGTTTATTTGAGCTTTCTTTGTTTTTCTGATATGGGCATTCATCACTAGAAATTTCCCTAATAGGACTGCTTTCATTGCATCCCATAAGTTCTGATATATTTTACTGGCATTATAGTTTAATTGTAGAAACTGTCTAATTTCTTCTTTAATTTCATCTGTGACCCATTGGTTGTTTAGGAGGGTGATATTTAATTTGTATGTGTCTATGAAGTTCTTGTGGTTTCTTTTACCTCTGATTTCAAATTTCATTGCACTATGGTCTGATAATATGGATGGGAGAGTTTCAGTTCCTTTGCATTTGCTTAAGCATGTTCTGTGAGCTAGTACATGCTCTGTTTTGGAGAATGTTCTATTTGCAACTCAGAAGAATGTGTATTCTGATATTACGGGGTGGAAATTCTGTAGATGTCTACCAAGTCCATGTGTTCAAAAGTTTGATTCAGTACTGCTATTTATTGATTTGTCTAGTTGATATGTATATTTGTGACAGTTGGGTAATGAAGTCTCCCATTATAATTATATTAGTGCTTATTTGGTTTTTCATGTCTATTAATATCTGTTTTACACATTGGGTGTGCTAGTATTTGATGATACTTATTTACACTTGTTATCTCTTCCTCTTGGATTGTTCCCTTTAAAGGGATGTAAGTAAACTTCTTCATCTCTCTTGATCAGTCTTGGTTTGAAATTCACTTTGTTTGCAGATAGGATAGCTACCCCTGCTTTCTTCTGGGTTCTTATTCTTTTTTTTTTTTTTTTTGGATGAGACAAGCTTTAATACTGATTTCCCGGGCATGGCACCAGAGAACCCCAAGCACAGTGGGAAGGATTGTGATGGTCAGACAGGTCAACAACTGAGAGCATGGAGAGGAACTAGTACATGGGTTTGTGGAGACTCCTGCTCTGTAACAATGATGACCAAGATCATGCTGTTTCCCAAGACGGCAATAGTGTAGAGGCAGCAGACGGCAATGGAGATCCAGACGTGAATAAGTTCCAGGTCAGGAAAAGCAGTGAGGAGAAAGCTGGAGGAGGAGGATGTAGTGTTGTTGAAAATTAACATGGTTAGTGAAGAACACACTCTCCATCCAGTGATCTTGGTGGAATCTCCAAATGATATAGGGGAATGAGACTCCTGACCTACTATGTCCGGTACGAGCTTGTGTTCTCTAAAATTAAAGAATGAACTTTAGGAACAACAAAGGTGAAGAGTAGAATATATTTATTGAGAGGAAGAAAGCTTCTATCTAAAGAGAGACAGAAGGGGTCCCGAGCAGGTTGCCTGGGTTACTATTCTAAGATGTATTGTTTTCCATCCTTTGACTTTCAATCTATGAATTTCTTTTTGAATTAAATATATTTCTTGTATGCAACATATTGGTGGATCTTGCTTCTTGATCCATTCTTCCAGTCTGTTTCTTTTGATTGGTGAATTGAGACCATTTACATTGAAGGTTATAGCTGATATGTATTGACTTATCACTGTCATGTTATTTTCCTGTTGTTCATTCTCTTTTCTCCCTCTCTGTTTAATTGTTTGCCTAGCCTGGTGGATTAATTCTTTTGAGGTTTATGGAGTTGTAGTCCTTGTTATCGATTTCTAGTATGTCCTTCAGAACATTTTGGAGTGCTGGTTTTGTGGCCAGGAATTTCTTCAGTTCTTTTTCATGGAAATAGCTTATTTCTCTGTAAATTTTGAAAGATCATTTTGTGGGTACATCAATCTGAGAGATTATTTTCTTTGAGGACTTCAAATACTTCATCCATACTCTCCTTGACTTGAGGGTTTATATTAAGAAGTTTATTGTGTTTCTGATGGGTTTTCTACTGCATGTGATTTGCTGCTTTTCTCTAACAGTTTTTAATACTCTGGTGTTGTGTTTAATTTCTGAAATCTTGACTATTGTATGTTTTAGTGTAATTTTGGTTGAAAATGGATAATTGGAGTTTTGTTTTGTTTTTTTCCTTTTTCTCGGTATCGGGAATCAAATTCAGGACTGTGTGCTTGTAAGGCTGGCTGGGCTAAATCCCCAACCCCGATTATTGGCGTTTTATATGCCTCATATATTTGTGTGTGAAATTCTCTTTCCCTGCTTGGGAAGTTTTCTGCTATTACTTCTGTGAACAGGTTCTTTAATATCATTTCCACTATCTTCTGATTTTTTCATTGACTCCAACAAAATTTATTTTAGTCTGCTTTACACAACTAGGAGCTACTAGATTGATTTCTCATGGTCCCTTGCTGTTTTTAAAGAAATCTTTGCAGTGGCATATGCACCTGCCTTGCAAGCACGCAGTCATGAGTTCGATCCCCAGTACCAATAAAAAAAAAGAAAAGAAAAGGAAAAAGAAATCTTTCCTTTCATGATCACTACCTGCAATCCTGTCTTCTAGAACTGATATTCTGTCTTCTCATTGGCTCATTGTGCTTCATATACTTTCAGTGGACTTTTTAATCACCTGAATATCTGTTTGAATCTGTTTCATGGATTCCATTTCTTTCCTATGTTGGGCATTCATGATTTCCATCACTTTCCCAAGCTCTTCTTTTTTAAAAATCTGTATCTGCTCTAGAGTCACAAAGCACATCTTTCATTATGTTCACCATCTCTGTAATTATCTGAGAGGGTATTTCTGATTTGATTTTTTTCTAGTTTCATTCATCTGTTTTACTATTTGCACTGTTATCACTTCAAAGAGTCTAGGTGGGTGGCTTTTGGATTGTTCCAACTCATTGCCTTTGGTGAGCTGGAAGTCTGGGGATGCATCTTGCCTAAGTATTTTCTCATTTTCTATTTTTATTTAGTTTAATTCCTAGGTCGATGCTTATAAATTGTTTGTGGCAGGTAGCTTTATTGCTAGTATTTAGAATCATTAGTAAATGACTACATCTAAGAGATGTCTTCAAGTGTAGTTAGCTTCTGGGTTTTGAGATTGTTGCAAAATCCTACCTCTTCAGTTTACTGGGGTTGAGAAGTTGCTGTCAGTATGGTCTAACAACTTGTTCTTTGGCACTTGTCTATAGTATTGTTCATGCCCCTTAGGCAATCTCAGTTTTGGCTTACCAGAAAGAATGACTTACTAGAACAATTTTGTCCCTTTGAGTAAAGTAGTACAATAAACAACAACAATAGCATCAAACACAGCCTAGAAAACGACAAACCATGTTACTATTAGTTTGCCTCCTTTAAATGCAGGAACTGGATTTGTGGTTATATAACAAAACCTAAAACAAACTAGAAAATTGTATACAGTAAATATGATCTCAATATGACTATTTGACTGTCAGGGATTAGGGTTGGGGAGGTAAAGTAATTGAAGAACAGGAAGAGATTAGAAGCAAGGCTAGAGGACCAAGGAAGATTATGCAAACTTTAGGAAACAAGAAGAAGAAAAATAGAAACAGTGCTCATACTCATATAAGAATAAAAACAAACAATCAAGAGAAAAGAAAACAAAAACAGAAACAAAAAAAGGAAAAAAGAAGAAAAGAAGAAAAAAATGTCCACTTCAGGGTGTGTCCTTGATGTCACTAGTAGACAGAGTGGTCAAACAGAGCCCAGATCCATATTGACTAATTCCAGCAAACCAGGCATATGAAAGGGTAGTAGGTAATCCCAGCAACACTGTACCTTTAGACCCACTGAAGTTCAGTTTGGTTTTTGGCTGTGAAGCTAGAACCCAAATGTTTATTTAGCCTGCAGCACTCCACGTGCCTCCTGCCAGCTTGAAGTTCACTCCTTGACCTGCTGGCTTGAACTTGATTCCTCCCCATCCTGAGACTAGGAGATCCTAAATGGAGTTGCTCCTTGTTCTGAGTTCTCCAAGATGGCTGCCAGCCAACTGCACTCTCCTAGGGGACATATGAACCCAAATAAATCAGTAGCCAGAGCAGTCCACTGTATCCACTGCTTTGTTCCACTGGTTCTTTTTTCTATGGAGGACTTTGGGGTTGCCTATAGTCCTTGTGTGTTTGCAGTTTCAAGCTGCCTCTCCCACACAGTGAGCCACTGCCCAGGGGAAAAGTGCTGCTAATTACCTCCCTCTTCTGCATTGAGGCCTCTCTCTTTGCTCTCCTCATAGAAATAGGCTTTAATTCTCACTTCAGATACTTATAGAGTTCTGGGGAGCGATGTCCCTCCTTCTTTTCTTCACATTGCTATATTCCAGCATCAGGTCACCAAATCTTAAAGAGGCTGTTTCTCTGCTTTTCACCACTGCACCATCTTCCCAGAGATCCATGAAAGTGAAAACATATTTTATCAGAAATAGAGAGATGTGATATGGATTCAGTTTTCCTTTGGGTCATTAAATCTATAAGGCCACATTATGGTAGCCATTGCTGATTTCCCATTATCTTGTTGTGAAGTCCAGTAATGCTTTTATTCTTTGTTTTTATTGGCTTTAGCCTGTTTTTTTTATTATTTAATTTCATTTTGTGTGAAGATATGGACAACTATTTGGAAGAGAACAAGAGGCATTGTGGTAGCCATTGTTGATTTTGCTGTTGTCTAGTTTTATAATGCTTTCATTCTTTTGTTTTGATCAGTTTTATACTATTTTGTCTTGTTTGAATTCATTGTGTGTGAAGATATGGACCACTACTTTGAAGAAAACGAGACATTATGGTAGCTACTGTTGATTTCCTGTTGTCTTGTTTTTGAAGTCCTGTGTTGCTTGCATTGTTCTGTTCTGATTTGCTTTGTTCTGTTCTGTTTTGTTTTGTATATTCTCTTTAAAATTAAAAAAAAAATTTCAAAAATCTCTCAAATTCGGGACCAGGGATTTAGCTCAGTGGCACAGGCACCTGCCTGGAAAGCACAAGGCCTTAAGTTTGATTCCCAGTACCAAAAAAAGAAAAGAAAAAGAAAAAAATCTTTCAAATTCCAACGTATCTTAGCATATGTATTAGCATATTCTAGTAGAATATATAGTTATAAATGCTTACTGAATAAATGTTACAAGTTAGGGCTTTGAGAATATGTATTATTTTTATTGGTACAAAAGTTCATAGGCTAAAGCAGGATAACACTGAGGCAATCCATGGCCAGAGGGAAGTGAGATCAAGCTTCTCAAGCAACCAGGAAACCAGCAATTGTTAGGCACATAAGGAAGGAATGGTCTAGGGTAAGGCTGAAAGAAACAAGATACCACTTACAGTGGGGAACCTAGAGAGCAGGTAAGTTTGGGAACATCCATCTCTGGCTGAAATGATAATGGACAAGTAGCTCACCTTGTCAGTGGTTCTCAACTAGTATCAATTTTGTGTCTCTAGGGACACTGATGCTATCTGGAGACATTTCGTTTGCCAAAACTGATTAGAAGATGACTGGAGCTGTGGTCAAATAGTATGCAGAGGCTAAGGATGCTGCTAAAAATCCTACCATGCATGGAAAAACTCCCATAACAAAAATTACCTGACCTAATGTTGATAGTGCTGAGGTGAAAAGACTTTAGTCTAGCTGACTATAGTCATATGGTGTGGACCCAAATTGCAACTATTCAAGCCAGAGGTAACGTGGATCATTTAGCCAGCCTGGATAACAGCTTGGAAATAGACTATCCAGACTTTTGTGATCAGCATCATTAAGCAGACCATAATTAAACTGAGTACCTGCAAATTGCTCTGTGAATATTAAAAAGCTTATTCTCCAGAGTTCCTCCCACAATGTAAAGATAACTGTAGCTTTCCAAGGGTAATAATTTCACAAGCCAACAAGATGAGCCTTGGATATAAAATAGATATACACTGGAGACATGAGGAGTCAGATAGAGAAGCTCCCTTTCTAAATGTGGAGAGAGCAGTGGTATTGACATGCAGCTTCTCTTTCTATGTATGCCAGCTAAGTCCTAAATGTAAGAAATACCCCCACATACCCAAGAATGGGGCTCGTGCAGAGACCTATGCCAGAGAGGGCTGGGGAGGGAAATCTGTTCTAGATTCTGCAGTTGAGCTGCTGTCTGCACTGGAGTAACCCTCTGACTTTTCCAGACATCCATTTTTCTTATAGCTTTTAAAGTCAAAATTATGATTAGCTGAGGAGAAGGCTTGAGGGAAAAAGAGGAAACCAAGTTGATTTAGCTGCTCTGGTTACCAGGCCTTGTGTGCATAAATCATCAAGTCTAAACCTCAGAATATCCTTATCAGCTCTATAATGACAGTACTGTGGAAGCAAAGACCTATTTATATTCTGTATCTGTTATCGTACATACATCTATTTGTCATATTAATTAAATCATAACAGATACTTTTGCATCTCAAAAAAATTTTTTGCCCAGCTGCACTAAATGTTAATAGCATGCTGATTGTTTGCAAAGCACTATGCTCATTGTATGGTTCCTGTCCACTGAAAGCTTTTATTCCAGGGGAAAGCAGTCACACAAACAAATCGCAATACAAAGTAGAAAGTCATAACACCATAAAAGGTACATGTGCAAAGTCTTCTGAGTTCACAGGGAATGGAACAATTGGTATTGTTTTGAAAAGTGGCTTCAATCAAAAAGTGGTTTCAATTAATCATTGTTTTGCCTAAAAATATTTATTGTAATTCTCCTATATTACTAGTCTGCTACATGATGGAGATATAAAAATGGATGAGGCCAACTAGTCCTTAGCTGAGTGTAGAAGAGAAACATATATTGAGAAGAGACATTGGAGCAATATAGTATTGAAGTTGTGCACAATCTCTTCAAAGGTCAGATATGGGGCTAAAGGTAAGTGGGATGGGAAGCTCCACAAAAAGAAAAAACCCTAAGAAAACAGCATCAAGTAAGTGTGTGTCTCATTAGCCTCCATGTGGTTTTTCTCCCAGTGACCCAAAGGCCAGTCCTTAACCACTCTCTTTAGACACTGATTTAGGAGTGGATTCTCCCTCAATATGATATGTAATATACATCATTGATGAGAGGGTCTTTTGGTTTGTTTTGGGTTTCTTTTAATTAATCAAAATATTTCTCCCATTAGCAATGATCTATGTTGTTTCTGATTATAAATTATTATTATATTATTATTACTACTATTATCATTATTGTTACTGTATAGGAGAGACTGAACACAGGGCTTTTGCACTGGGCCATACTTCTAAATCTTTTTTTTTTTTTGTACCAGGAATTAAATTCAGGACCTCATGCTTGCCAGGCAGGCACTGTGCTGCTGAGCTATATCCTGGTCTCTTCCAAAACTTTTTATTTATTTATTTATTCTAATTTTGAGACAGGATCTTGCTAAGTTGCTAAATTGCCCAGAATGGGTTTGAACTTGGAATCCTCTTGCCTCAGCCACCCAGAGTGCTGGGATTATAAGTGTGCACCACCATGCCAAGCTGAATATTATTATTAAAATGATACAGTGAACATTCTTATATTCATGTGCCTTTGTTTACTTATGTGAATATTTCTAACAGAGTAAAGGGCAATAATAAATTAATTTCAAGAATGAGGAAGGGAATCCCAGTTTTCTAAGTAGATGAGGGATATGTGAGAAAGTGCTGAGCTCCCAAGAGAAAAAAAAAGGAGGAAGAGAAAGTGTAAAGGCTTTGAAGACAAATTTCACCTGCTTCCTAACTTTGTCAAATAGCAGTTCTGTCCATAACTTCCAAACTGGGTGTCTTGGTCCATTTTATGTTATAGTAACAGAATACCACAGAATGAGCAATTTATAAAGGAAAGAAGTTTCTTTTGGATCATGGTTCTGCAGGCTGGGAAGTCCAAGAACATGGCGCTAACATGTAATAAGGAATGGCCTTCTTGCTGCATCATAACACAGCACAGGGAATAATATTCATCTGTTGATGGATACGTAGTTTTGTTTCCCATTTTTACAACAAAATGCATGAGAGTGGTCAGTGTGCAAAGAAAATAGGTTTATTTAGCTCACAGTTTTGAAAGTTCAGGGTTATGATGCCAATTTGTGTTTACTCTAGTGAGAGTTCCTTTAGTCACATTACATCATGATGAATTACATCATGGAAGGATGTGTCGGGGGAGGGGAAGAGGGAGAGAGAAATGCATAGCATAATTCAGGGTCCATGGTTCCTATTTTATAGCAACACTCTTGAGCAAACTACCAAAGTCCCACATAATTACTTAACCCCTTCTGCAAGTATTATCCCTGTGACCTAAAACCTACTGGCCTCCACCTCTTGAAAGTTCTACACCACCTCTTAACGTCACCATACTAGTAATCAAGCTTCCAATTTATGAATCTTTGGAGGATACACTCAAGCCACATCCAAACCACAGCAACAAACATTTGAGTTGTTTCCCCTTTTTGGCTATTATAAATAATGCTGCTATGAACATTTGTGTATAATGTATACAAATTGTGCATATATTTATCTTGGTTATAACCAGATGTAGACTTGCTTGATCATAAAATGAATCAATCTTAAGGCCAAGAGTCTAAGGAAGTTTTTTCTTTTCATAGGCTTTATTTTTTAAGAGGAGTTTAAATTTTTTAACTTTTAATTTTTTATATGGTGCTGTAGATGGAACCTAGGACCTTGTGCTGTTGGGCAAGTACTCAAAAACTGAACTACACCCCAGCCCCTTTTAGAACAGTTTTTGGTTTACAGCAAAATTTGAAAGATATGGAGTTCCCCATATACTTACTACTCCTATACATGCATAGCTTCCCCAATTATCAACATAGGGAAGCTTCTGAATTGTTCATATCTCAGTGTAAATTGCTTCTAGAAGACAATCAGATTACTTTTTCCTAGATCATCAGAAGGGGATCAGGAGATAAGGAGTATAATTTTAGAACTTGGATCAATGCAGTAGAAGGTGTTAGTACTAGAACTCTTCTTTCAGTAGGAACCCCACAACTAAATTTGCAACAAGGAGATTGTTTGGCAACTTCCTATAATTGCAGCAAGTATAACTCTCAGCTTGGCATCTTCACAGGAAGGAGTAGGACTATCAACAACTTCCTGCCTCAGCTCTTGTAGCTTTGCCACTAGACAGAGTTTTCCTCAGCTCCAACTCAAGCATTCCTGGTAATGGATGCTTGTAACTTGGCTTATGATTTGACCTATCCTTGATCAGGCTATGAAATAACACCATGATCAGTGTATAAAATACTCACATTGGTTGACTCTGACTAAAGAACAGGATTTGTAATAATTAGGAAACTAATTTTGAATTGCATGATTGTAGTGAGAAAAGTCATGTACTCTAGAAAGAAAGGGCTACTGTTTCCTGGAAATAGGAGATGACTTCTGGGCAGGTTGTCATGGCCTTGGGCAGAGTGAGACCACTGAATGTGGGGGAAGAGAAGAAGGTTCAGAGAGTTTTCAATGTAGAAAAGGCAAAGGCCTAATATTTGCAGTTGTTTTTTAGGCCTTAGAAATCCTAGCATACCTTTTTAGCGTACTCCCCTCACTGCATCACCCATGGTTTATGGTTATAGCTTGGATGTAAGAGATTTCCCAAAAGTCTTATGTATTTGGAAGGTGATTATACCACAGAGGTAATATACTCACCAGTGGATTCATCCACTAATGAGTTCAGTAGCTAAATATGCTATTAGGTGGGGCCTGGTTGGAGATGGATCACTGGGGCTGAGCTGGAAGGATGCAGTCTTGTCCCAGGGTCTTCTGCTTCCTAGCTGCCATGAGGTGAGTAGCTTTCCTCCACTAGGCCCTTCTACAATGCCATTTCTGTGTTGGAGCCTGCTGACCACATATAGACTGTAGCCATGAGTCAAAATAAACTTCTTCTCCTTTAAATTGTGGGTATTGAGTTGTTTTGTCCAACAACTGAAAAATGACAAATACGTTTATGTTTCTGATAACATCACAAATCATGTATTTAGTGAGCTACATTCCCTAAGGCCTCTTAACTTGTATTATTCAGATAGGTGAGGAAGGAAATGTATCTAATTTTGTCCATCAGTATTTCCTCCCCAGAGGATTAGGTTGTAACATGAACCTCAGGGTCCTAAAGGAGTACATCATATAAAATATCACATTGCACCAATTTATTCTGTTCATGTGACCTTCTCTGGCTCCTTCCTGCACTATATTCATAGTATTCGGTGTGTTTGCATCAAAGACCATCTTCTCAAATAGATCTCCCTCACTCACACACACATCCTCACCCTCATTCCCACTCTGGATTTCCTTTTTTTTTTTGCATATACTTCATCACTAGATGCCTGCTTATTATGGCTTGTATCTGGGTGTCCCCCCAAAAATTTTATGCACTCATAAATGGGGCATTTCAGAGGTGACTGGATTTAAAGTTTGTGAATTTGTATTAAGGGATACTGGGATTAAGGATGTGGATAATGGAAGTCCTACCTTGGGATGAATGGCACCAATAAACAGACTTGTAGTTTGGATGGAATATGAAGAGACTGAAAAAAAGCCAGGCTTGCTGCTTGCTGCTCACTGCCTTGTGCTTGTCGTGCCATGAAATGTTTCTCTGCCATGCTGCTCTGCCTTTGAGCCAACTCACTATGCACTGAAACCTCTATAAACTGACAGATGAAATAAATCTTTCTTACTTTAACTTTGGGTGCCAGGTATTTTGTCCCACTGATAAGAAAAGTAACTAAGACATGAATGGTCTCTGTTTATTGTCTATATCCCAATAGAATACAGGCTCCGTGAGGTCGAGTTTGCTTATTGCTAAGACCAACATCTAAGGCAGCATCTGTCACATAACATGACAGATAAAAGATTTCAAGCCCTCTGCTAGAACAGTGGTCTCTGTACTCATTTAGAGTGAAATATCAGAGATAATAATATATTTAATTTCATCTTATGGGAAAGGAATAATTTTCTTTCAGAAAAATGGCTATGTACATCTACTTTTAGTGGAGCTTTCAGCCTGAATTAAGCTGTAATTCAGACATCAAGATGGGCATGTGGATCTTACCATGATCCCAGATTAGCTTTGAGTAAGTGACCAAACAATCCATTTTATTTGTATATGTACATAAAAGTACATAAATAGAATAGAAGACTATTCATGTTTGAAATAGTGGTCATCTCTGGGAACCAAGGGGGAATATGGTTCAAAATGGAATTTAGCATTAGTTTAATGTTTTAACATTTTCCAAAGAAGGATAGATAGATGAAGAGACAGAGACAGTGAAACACTGAATTTTTTGTAAAAATAGTATGAACATGGAAAAGATTGGAATCAAATATCCCAAAATAGTATTGGAAGTAAATTTTGAGTGATAGGGATATGGCCAATTATTTTCCTCTTTATTCTCTTATTTTTAACTATCCTTCACTAAATAAAATACAATGTGAATAAAAATTGTAAAAATGGAATAATTTAAACTATTGTTAAAAAGACTTTTGTTGTACTAAATTGATGAACAGCTTAACCATTTTTCTTCCTGCTATACTAAACTCATTCTTATACTTTCTGTTCCAATACCTAGAATTCCTCTTTCTCTTTTTTTAAACTATTTTCTTTTAACAGAGTACTGACACTCTGAAGATCTCTAGGGAACAAAGATGTATGACCTTGTGCCACATCTCTATTTCCTGGAGTTATTTTAGATTCAGAACTGATTTATACATTATCTCTAACCAACAGGGGATTCAGCTTTTTGGAAGAATAGAATTTTAATATCCTTTTCTATTAATATCTTACATTTTAATATGCTTTGTAAAGTATATTCCATTAAATCTATGGTAAAACTTACTTGATCACAATAGTCTTTGATGGTTCCAGTAAATGCTCTGTTCTCCTTCTTAGAGTTTGTTTTTGTTTAATGCTGCTGGGAATCAAACCCAAAGTCTTGCACATGCAAAACATGCACTCTACCAACGGGTTACATCTCTGGCCCCTACACTTCTTTTTTAACACTTGAAATTTTAACTATCACAATAGTTGACAACAGCTGAGCCACAGAATTGTCTAGGTTAGGCTTTTTTGTCTGTTGAGTCAGTTGCTATGTTTCCCTCATATCTAGCACAATAGGCATGTAGCATAGAAAATTCTCAATGAAAGTTTGTTGAATAAAGAAATGGATTTGAAATATCTAAAAAATTCTTTGGTACCAGGGATCAAACTCATACCCTTGCATTTGCCAGGCAGGTGCTTACAACGCTCAGCTAAATCTCCAGCCCCTTGAAATTTTTGTGCTGGTGTAGTTGTTGATTGATTGTGTCAATTTGAGACATTTAGAGGGTTAACTAAATCAGTTTAGCAATTCTACACGTAGGGTGTGGAAGACCCACCCTTGGGTGGCTCATCTCCTGGATGGTATAAAATGGAAGGAGGAAGGACTGATGAGCTTCAGAGGAGCTCCAGTATTTGTCTTCAGCTTGGATGTTGTCTTCTGGCTTCTAGCACAGACTCTTCAGCTTCTGCCTTGGATCCTTCAGACTTCCAGCATAAATTCTTCAGCCTTCCATCACAGACTTAGCAGCCTTCTGGTGCAGACTCGCGTGGGACACTGCAGTGAACTCCAGACCTTGGATTGAATCCTTTGGCCTCTGGCTTGCAGACACCCTCTGCACACTTCCTCATCTGACTGTGGCTGACCATCATAAGCCAATCTTGTAATTTCTTATACATTTGTATATTTTGTGTAATATCTGTTTTCTCTAGTAAAACCCTAACTAATACAGCTGGGGGTGTAGTTAGTGATAGGATGTTAGCCTAGAACATGACAAGTCATGAATTCAACACTTCAAAAGAAGGAGTGAGGGGAGGAGGGAAGAGTAAGAGGAGAAAAGGAAAAGAAAAAAGGAAAGAAAGAAAAATTATTGATTATTGCTTAATTTAAGATTTGGTTGACTTTTATCTGGGCAAGAGGCTAATTAAATGAATAATAAAACACCAAGGGGTGGGAGACTAGACTTACCAGACTTGGGTTATATACCCAATAGGGGAGTGAGAAGCAGTATGTATTAAGTTTGGAGTAAGACTCATCAAGCATTAAAAATTGTCAAACTCACTGAAGTCAGACTAGAATAGTAGTTACCAGGGCTGGGAAGAGTACCACTATACTGTATTGTGTATTTAAATTTTTCTGAAAAGGGTAGACCTATGTTTAAGAGAGAGAAAGCATTTTTTGACGTCAGGAAGAGCACATCTCACTCCAGGACCTAAAAGGACGGTGTGACTAGAGCAGAGAACAATAGGAGAGGTTGTGAGAGATGAGACTGGAGAGTACAAGAGGCTGACTCTTATAAACTCCATGAACCTTGTAAGAGGGTTGAGTTTTAGTCTAAAAGCAATAGAAAACCATGGAGGGATCTCAAGCATGGGAGTAATATACCTTGTTCCCTCATTCAACACATGTTTAGAAAGTAATATCTATGTGACAAGATCAGATTCACAGTTTAGAAAGAGTACTTTGCAACATGGGATGCAGGTGAGAAGGAGCAAGACTAGTGCAAAGAACTAGTGGATGGGCTGTTATAGTCCATGAGAGATGGTGGGAGATGGAGGTGGTTGGGACCACAGAAGTGGCAGTGGGAATAAAGGGATGTAGTGACTAAGGGAATAGAGAGAGAAGTTCTGGGATCAAATGCTGCACAGTTGACTTTGGCAGATAGGGTTCAGCAAAGGGGTGGGACATTACATTAGATCCCAAGATGTACTGTGTCAGTTCTCTGCTTCTTATCCTACAGTGTCCTACAATGTCCTTAGAGGTCTGTGACAAAAACTGCAGAACAACTAGCAGGAACTAGATGACATGCTTAGCTTGGAATAATTCTAAATGGACTTATTTATTTACAAAGAATTACTTATAAAAATCTGAGCTGAGTGTAGAAGAACCATAAAGGATAATCCTGGGCTCTCGGGAGAAGTGATGGAGGGAGGGAACATTTACCAGACCCAAAAGGAAACAATCCCATGGAAAAGGTCACCTTGAAGGAACTTATAATCTTTGGTTAAGGAACTTGCAAGAAAGAAGTCAAGGTGAAAAGTGGAGGGGGTAAAAATGTTCACCTCTGGTCTGTATTGTGGTAGGGTTTCAAACATTTTAATTTGGAAATAAAATGAAAAAAAGAGGTTGTTCTCATCTATTGAAAAAAGTCCCTCCACCCCACCGTTAATTTTTTTTAAGTTAAGGTATATCTGAAAAATAAATCAGATATATTTATGATTATATATATATATATATATATATTTAAATCAAGCTAGTTAGTATATCCATCATGTCACATATTTATCATTTTTCCTTGAGTCCTTCACCTATCCTTATCTGTTACTCAGAAGATTTAGTTATAAATGAAAATAACTTTTTGAAATCTAAAGCTCTTTTCAAACTTCTAGCAGAATCTTCTAATGTATATTTTTGAGAAGTAAAGATTTTGCACTGAAGTTCAAAGGAGTTCAGTTTTTTAGCCTGTACAAATATGGGCTGTTTCTTCAAAGACAACCAAGGCAATTCCCTGGAGCTTAAATGCATTGAGACAGGGAATCTTGGCCAGAAGATAAGATTATTCTGCTTTATCATGACTGACTTACCCAGATTTTCTGCCTCTATTTTCCCCAGTATCCAACTTATACCAACATTGTTTTCTACACACATTGTCTCTTTAAGATCCATGAGAAATCATATAGGACAATTGTTGTTCTTGCTTAAAATTCAGCTGGCTAGCACATTTTCCATTTATTACCTAGTAAGACAGGTTAGACAGGTACCTTATTTCTTTGTTCTCTAAAATGTTATGATTCTGAAACAGGCTTTTAATATTTGTCCTAATGGCTCTGGTTTCCACTGCAAGTTAACAATGATTACTTGTGGTCTGACAGTTCCCTTGGCATTGCGCCAAAAAACGGGAGCAAAAGATCACATTCTCAGCCAGCAAGGCTTAACATCTAAGCCAGACATTCAGCTGAGAATCTGAATTGCCTTCACATCTGTACTTACACTCCTCCTTCTCTTGAGCAAAAATGTCATCTGACAGGTTTTTTTGGTTTCCTAACTCTAGAAAGCCATTTGAGCCCAGCAATTCCCAAAAATGTCATAGCATTTTCAAGTCAGTAAAAATGTCAATCTTTCTTAAGTAAAATCTTTCTTTGAAATGAGAATGCAAATTAAAAGAAATAAAGTACTTTTTCAGTATTTAAAAAGTTGATGATCAAATATTGTCTTGGGGTAGAACTGCAGCTTGAGATCAGTAATGTAGAGAGATCATTAGCAGGTTGTGATTTGTATACAAATAAGGTGGAGTGCTATTCCACCTCTCCTTTACTCTTCTCCCTCCAGTTCAACTCTGCCACTAACTCCACCATAATAGTCCTCCCATTGAGAAAAGTGAGAAAACAGTGAGAGCAGAGAGAAGGGAAGGCTGCATGCAGAATGTGGGAAAGCTTGGCTGTGGGCATCTCTGATGCATGACATAAAATGTTAGCTGTGGTGTATGTAATCAATAGCACAAAGTTTTACTCAAAAGCTTTAGGAGCAAGGTTAAAATCAAATTAATTAATAACTTTAGTTTTTAAAATTAAGAGTAGAAAACAGAAAATTTTATTTAACAAAATTAAAAATTATTTTTTAAGATTTTATTCTAAGTATAATCATTCAAGAGAAAGAAAGATAATGCCAAAAGAAAGAAAACAAAGTGGAAGGAGAAGCTTTAAAAATAACTTCAATGATTGTTAGATTCCTGAGAAGCATAGATCTAATGTATTCCTATTAATACTAACATATTACTACTATTCTTTTGAAAGTATAATCCTTTAGATTGTACCATTGGAACTTACTTGTTTTGGTGCTGGGATTGAACCCAGGGCCTTGCACATGCTAAAGATATGGTCTACCACAGAAATACACCCTTGACTCTTCTTTTTTTCTGCCTAAAACAAGATCTAGCTAAATTGCCTAGGTTGGCCTTGAACCTGCAGCCCTCTTGCCTCTGCCTTTAAAATACCTAGAATTGCAGACATATGCTGTAATCATGCTTAGCTCCTGTTTTGTCTTTTTTTTTTTAATGTTTTAAAAATTTTATTTAAAGAGAAAAAAAAAGCAAAACAGAAAGAAGGGTAGAATTTCAAAAAAAAAACAGTAAGAAATCACTAGTTGATAAATTACATATTGTCTTCTTAGATATAGTTGTTCAAGTTACAAAATAAAAGCATACAAAGTGGACATTCAAACAGTGAGACTGCAAAGAATTCTGTTCAATGATCCAACAAAAACTTAGCAACATGGTTATCAATCTTTTTTTTTTTTTTTTTTTTGTACCAGGGATAGAACTTACGATCTCACGCTTGCTAGGCAGGTTCTTATGCCACTGAGCTAAATCCCCGGCCATGGTTATCAATCTTACACACCTAAATATACATGCAGTTATATCCTTTAGGGCACTTCCTTTTCCTCCTTTTGCTTTTTAAGTCCATTATCTGTTTAGTTATATCATGTTTCAGCTTGCTCAGTAACTTACTGATCTGTTTTGTTATTGTTATTTACTTTTTTATTATTTATTTATGTTATTTATTTTGAAGGTAGTAAAATACAGCAGAACAAGATGGAACAAAGCCAATTGAGACAGTGTAGTGAAATTGGTACAGAACTTCACAGCAGCTTACCGGGAAAACAGTAATAAGTACAATAGTATATCTTGTTTTCTTCACAATAGTTGTTCTTTCAATCAGGTACAGCAAAATCAAAGGAAATACCAAACTTATAAAAACAGAATATTGAATAGAGCAATACCATTAATCAGAACAGAGCAAAACAGTGATAAAAATATTTGCCTTCAGAGAGATGGTAGAAGGAAATCCCCCTTATTTGCTATTTTGCCTATAGTCAAGCTCACAAGAGATGCTCAGATCTCTGGCTCTCACTTGCTAATGGGGGAGTGGGGGGAGCAGTGGATGGATGTTTGATTCTTAGCCCATGTGCCAGTAGGCTCACAGCCACTTACCAGAGCGGCAAGCTGGCTGCTTGTTTTCCCAGAGTCCCAAGCTCCAACATGGCATGGATCTCAGGAAACGCTGATGGTTCTCACCCTGGGGCAGCCACAGCTTGTCAGGCCATGGCCACTTACCAGAGTGTTGAGCAGGCTGCTTGTTTTCCCAGTGCCCCAAGCTCCAACATGGCACAGATTTCAAGAAACACTGATGGTTCTCACCTTGTCTTTGTTTTAAGAAGTTTCTACCTAGAATTTGAAAGACTAAACACTGATAAAATCTTCCACTTTTATCATTTTAAACTAGAAAAACTCCCTTTTATGAAAAGCAGAGGGAGTTATGGTAAGTTATAGAGAAAGCAGTTGAGTTCCGTGGTTTGATCATGGAATATTATCACATAAGGTGTAAAGACATGGTGTGTGTTTGTGCGTGTGTGTGTGTGTGTATTCTTTCTTTTCTTTTCTTTTCTTTTTTTTTTTTTTTGGTACTAGGGATAGAACTCATGACCTTGCAATTGCCAAGCAGATACTTACACCACTGAGCTATCTCCCTAGCCAAGACACAATATTTTTAAATTTTTAATTCTCTTCTTCTTCTTCTTCTTCTTCTTCTTCTTCTTCTTCTTCTTCTTCTTCTTCTTCTTCTTCTTCTTCTTCTTCTTCTTCTTTTTTTTGTCTTTTTGAGAAAGGGTCTTGCTATGTAGTTCGGACTGACCTTGAGCTCACTTTGTAGCCCAGGCTGGTCTTGAACTCACAACAGTCCTCCTGCCTTAGCCTCTCAAGTGCTGGGATTACAGACATGAGCCACCATGCCTGGCCCATAAATTTTTAATTTTCAAAAAGCTTCACATGTTGAATTGCCTTATGGATTTGACAAAACTAAACCAAGAGGGTTCCCCAGTCCCCTTGTAAGTGAAATCAACATCAAAAAGTTGAGAACTTGAAAATATTTCCAGCTTCTTTCATGAAATCTGAATAGCCCAAGGCCTCTAGCCTACAAATGAAATCATACAGTTGTATTTTTATGCACATTTGTGAGCTCATGATCCTTGGTCATTCATGACCACCTCCCTGCACTGTTCTCCCTCCTAACTCCACACAAATTTCTCAGGAGCATTTCATACGTACTCAGGAATAAGTCCCAAGTTCTGCCCCAGCAGACTTTTTGGGCATATCCATGTCATTTGGAAGAGCAAAGGGACTCATCTTGGCTTTTGGTTCCCCTGTAGAAAGCCTTCCTCTACTGGGCTGTTTTTTAGAACTCTATGCAGTGAGGAGATTATTTGTCCTGGGAGTTGCCGTTTGGGTTCCTCTGCCCCTCTGAAGCCCAGGAGTAAGGTGAGGCTTAGAGTGGTGGCGGCCAGTGAGTAGGGCAAGGTCCAGTGAAGAGGAACCCTTCAAGGAGAAGACTGAGCCTGTTCTCCTATTATAGAAGGAATAACGAAATTTGTGGTTTCTCTGGTTTCTAAAGTAGCTGATTAGCGTAGAATATCAAGCACATTTGGGATTACATTCTGGACCAAGCAAGGGATATTTGTCCTGATTTTGTCCCCTGGGTATATGTCTTTCAAGAATTTATCAGGGCCATACGTATAAAGGATCAGTGGGTCCCACTGATTACATATACCATAGCTAACTTCTTTTATGTCATCAGAGACAGCTACAGCAAAAAAGATTTGAGTACTTTTTCCTTTCTTTAGCCTTAAACTTCCATTACGAATCACAGAAAGTCTTCTGGAAAATTCAATATACACATTAATTCCTCCCACCACAAAGCAAATCAGGCAAGATGCAGGTAGAAATTTCTACTAAAACCAATTTTTTGGTTGGGTATGGTGGCACATATCTTCAATCCCAGTACTCAGGAACCTGAGGCAAGAAGATTGCAAGTTCCAGGCCAGACTGGACTACACTGGGAGAACTTGTCTCAAAACAAAACAAAAAACACAAAACAAAAACAACACAATGATTTTTAAATTAAAACTAATTTACGCTGGATAGGGAGGGACAGCAGGGAAGCAATGTGGCCTCTATCTTCCATGCACCAGCTGGCTGCTGGGGAGCAGCTGTAGGGAGACAATGTAGCCCCTACTCTACCCCAACCTTGTGTGCAGAAGAGGACCTGCTTGCTGCCAGGGAAAAGCAATAAGGAAGAAATATGGCAGCCACCCATTGTGCACCGGCAGAGGCCCTGCCAGCTGCTGGGCAGAAGCAGTAAAGAAGCAATGCAGCCCTCTCCCCCTGTGTACCAGAAGAGGCCCTACCAGCTGGGGAGAAGCAGCAGGGAAGCTGTGTAGCCTCCCTATGTGTCCAGCATGGGCCCTGAAGGCCAGGGAGAAGCAGCAAGGGAGGCGAGCAGCCTTGCTGTGTACCAGTGAAGGCCCTGTTGGCCAGGGTGAAACAACAAGGAAGCCCCCTCTACCTCTCATCTCCACCCCCACAATACAATCAGACACAATACAGGCTGAGATGATAATAAACAAAGTAGGGAAGCAACCTGACATTTATGTTATTTGATTGACTTTGCAGGCCTGGGGCCATTGGTCTGGGCAACTATTTAGAGTATAATACATAATATAATAATGATTATGGATTTCCTACTGCCCTATTACTGTTTTGTTTCATTTTACTGTACTGTTTTATTCCATTTAAAATAAACTTAAAAAAAATTAATTAAAACTAATTTAACAGTAAAATAATAGGGCTACAAAATCTATATGACTCCTCAAAAACTTTTCCCTAGGGTCATTCATAATATTTGGACTTAAAAAAAAATATTGGGACTCCATAAAGGTTTTTAAACTGCCTTTGGGTTGCTTTTGCAACAGGTTTTTCCAGCTTTCACTTCCTATCTGATTTCTGGACTCATTCCATTATCTTCATCAGATTTAGGTCAGACTCGCCTTCCATGCAGGAAGACTGGCTTGGTAAATGGACAGCAGAGGCAGAGGCTTAGATTTCTTTTCACATGCCCAGAAGCAGAGACTAGAGGGCAAATTCTACAACTGTGTCTAAAACTGACATCCAGCCTGAACCAGAGATGTGTGTCCAAACTAGTCATCAAAGCAAGAGGGCTCCATATTGGCCAAACTGGATGGAGTGGGAGAAGGGAGATTTGAAGTACTGAAGTTGAGTGGAACCATAGAAGGTGGCAGGGTGGATTTCACAAAAGTGATGTCTGGGAGATGTTCACATATTTTCCCTGTAAGGTTTTGCATGGGCAGGCATTACTCACTTGAAATTAGCAGATTGTATCTTGATAGGACCTCATTCTTTAGGAGTATGGACTCTCCTCTCTGCCCTGTACAAATGCCATCTCTACTCCCAAAGTTGGCCTAGAATCTGGCCTAACCTAGGAAATCTACATCACTCTAGCTTCTGTTAGTCTAGTTTATAATTAATTTACAATTCTTTGCTTTACATTGACTCCAATCTGTGTGGGCAAAAACATTTATTGTTGACTCTTTGCCAGCTTAGATAAGGAACCTTTTGCTTTTCCTGAGCAACGTACCTGGTAGAATACCCCAGAAGTTAGACAGATCTGAGATAGGAGCCCATTCTGCTAATTTACCTACTAATCCATTTGTCAGTGATTTTAGTTACTATCTAACTACCCTGAACCTCGATTATCTCATTTGTCAAATAAGGGGAATGAGGTCATTGTGAGGATGATTTGAGGATGATTTGATTCTTCCTGCATGGGAGAATTAGTAAATTCAAAAAGACTTTAATACTAAGCAGAGTGACTATTTTTCATTCTGTTTTCTTTCTAATCCACCCTATAGAAAAAGAGTAATGGTAGAAGATGTGATTTGATAGATGTCTAAAGTTCTGTTTATTTTTTAAGCAAGAAGAAATGAAATTCTCGGGGTTTATGAAGCATCTAATTACTGAAGTACACAATAGCAGATGAGTTGTCTATTGGCTCAGTCTCAAGATTAAGAAACTTAAGAAAAGCAGTGGTATCTGCAGTATCAGTGGTGTTATTCAATACTATTGGAACTTCTCAGTGAAATCTCAGTAGTGATTTTTTGCAGTAGTCCTTGTCTTTTTTTCACTTGGCAAACTCTCATGGCCTAATTTTTTAGAAAGGGACTTGCATGAAAGGAGGAAAACCCTGAATAATAATTAGTTTCAAGTTTATAAATAGTAAGTAGAATTAAAGCTCCCTAATGAAATTAATTCTTTAAAAAGTTTTGCTATGAATTTTTGTTTTACCTTTTTTTCCATGAAATAAAAAAGTAGGTGAGAAAAAAATAAAAAGAAAAAGAAAAGCTCTTTCATAAGAGCAAAAAGAATTATAAAAAGGAAACAACAATTTAGTTTGGCATAATATTCCCCTAAAGAAGTAATTTTTAGCTGAGTACTGTGGTATGAGCTTATAGCGCCAGTTACTCAGGAGGCTGAGGCAAGAGAATCACATGAATCCAAGAGCTTGACACCAGGTTGGGCAACATAGTGAGATCATGCCTCTTTAAAAAGAAGTCAGAGGAGATCCAGGTGTGGTGGCACCAGACTTGGTGGCACACATCTATAACCCCAGCGTGCAGGAAGCTGAGGCAGGAGGATCACCACGAATTTGGGGCCAGCCTCAGCTAGTCTCAAAAGTGAGAACCTGTCTCAAACAACCAAAAAAAAGGGAGGAGGGGTAAATATTTTGGGTTGTTATTCATGCAATGAGGGTGATAGCAGCAGAATCACAATAAGAATAATTCTAATTAAGATATGCAAAGTAAAAAAAAAAGAAGACATAAAAACCTAGGACCAGGGACATAGCTCAGTCATAGAGCATTTGCTTAGCATGTGAGGCCCTGGGTTCAGTCCCTGATACCAAAAAAAAAAAAAAAAAAGGAAGGAAAGGAAGAAAGAAAGTACATAGACCTAGGCAAAGAATTAGTAATAAATAATAAAAGTAATTAACGGGCTAATATTAAAGGAAATATATAGCCCACATAAGAGTCCCAAGGCAGGAAAAACACTCAGGTGATTTAGAAGCAATGGAGGTGACACCGTGATATAGAGATATGCTGGATGATAGGCATGGGGAAAGCAGAGAGGCATGTGATAAAAACAGGTACCTGTCACTTGTGATTGGACTTGACGGCCTGCGTCTCTGAGTCTCTTATTCCAAGCAGGGGATCTAGGAGTCACTGGGCTAAGTTTGTTAATACCCTCATACTCATCTCCATTCATCCTTCTAGTTTCTGAGACTTGGAATAATTAGGCCACTATGCACCTCCTCCCTTCCACAGAAAGCCTAACTCTTATTCCTGAGACACAACAAATAGCTAAGTAAAGAATACAGAACTTTAGCCTGCTCCCATTAAAACAGGGTCAAGAAGTTTTGCAAAATATATGTTTACTTATAATTGCTTCATAGAGGGTCATGGACTTTGGCTTGTCTCAAGCTTTCATTCCACCTGAACTAATTTTAACCCACATTATAATTATCGGTGGACCCGACCTAACCTCCCAGAAGGCCACGGAGTTAAGAAAGGGGTCAAAATTGGCACAATTCAAATGATAGCAGAGTCCACAGGCCATCCAGCTTGTGATTGTGCCATTAGGACTAGCCTAATACCAAATCCTGGGTTTGGGCCCCACTCACCAAAGTATTTGGCTTTGTCATGGTACTAGAGACCAAAGGCAGGGGAGATTATATCAGTACTAAATAAAGTTTACTTTCTTGAATATTCTGTAGCTTGTTTACTCTGAAATCTTGCTTCTTTATTAAGCAACATATACAGAGACTGTAGGAGACAGAAGCACAGCAGTAGACAGCTGAGAAAAGAAATGCTATACTCAGTGAATCTCTTGCTCTTACCCTCTTTTCTCCAAACACATCTTCTTTGCTCTTAAGCAAAATGAAGCCCTATCTCCTTCATTCAACCTCTCCTTTTATCCCAACCCATTCAATTTATTCACTTATTCATTCAAATGATGATTGAGTGCCCCCTGTGCACTGTGTTATGATTTCCTTCCATAGATGCCCACGGGACTTTCTTCTTGTCATACTTGATTACTTCAGAGAATCAATCATTCAATATGCTTTTGCAGTTGTCTAACTATATCAGTTACTGTGCTCCTGCTATGCAGTCTATAAAATTGCTCCAGGGAATCTACTGAGAAAGGCAAAATATGTCCATGTGTCATCGAATGAATGATAAATGCCAAATAAATGATATAGACAGAAAGTGCTGTAGCCTGAGGGTTAATGTGGTAAGTAAAGGAAGACTTCCTGGACAAGTTGGGCCAAGTAGCTTTCAAATAAATGGAAAAGGGCCTATCAAAAATAGTGTAAGAAAACGCACACAGTCTTGCACTAAAAGCCATGTTGATGAAACAGGCATGTGACAAAACTGATTTAGCTCACAACTGATAGCAGGTCTATATGCTACAGTGCTACACCGAACGTGAAACTGTGTCCTTCTCTTCTGTTCTCTGTCTTGCTGGTCTTACTGCAGGAGGAGGTCTATTTTGAGACCCCAGGTAGAGCTACAGTCCTGTTTTCTCATCTCATTCCGGCCACCAAATTTCCCAAGAAAGCTGGATCCTCATTCCCTCTAGAGCCTTAAACTTTGAATAGGTTACTTGAATGACACTACTCTATTTAGAATTTCTGGGCAGTGAAATACATATTAAGACTAGGGAATTTGCCAGGTATGGTGGTGCATGCCTGTAATCCCAGAACTCAGAAGACTGAGGCAGGAGGATCACCGTGAGTTTGAGGCCAGCCTCAATCACATAGTGAGTTCAAGGCCAGTCTGAACTACACAGTGAGATATTGTCTCAAAAACAACAACAAACAAACAAACTAAAACCCCAACACAGCCTTACTTGTTTTACTGTAAAGTAAGTTCCTTGAGCAGAAGAAATGCCTTTTAGTACACCATACTGGTAAATGAGGGCTTATTATCCATGAGTAATTTAGTGATACATTTCTGGTAGAATGGAAGATTATCTGGAATAAATTTCTATTTCAGTGAGGACAAATTATTGAATTGCCCTTTCTATCGTAATAGTAATAGAAAGGAGCCATGTACCAGCTGCCACGAGGTGGCAGTCTTTTCTTGCTTTGTATATAGTACTGGGTTAGGGTGTGAGGCCTGTGTACTTACTTGAGGGCTCAAGGTTCAGCATATTAGCCAGATCAGTTTTGTAGGGGAGAAACCTTATATTAAGGTTATGAATAATTGTGCAAGTACTAAAGTATTTGGGGAAAGAATCAGGGAGTCCTAAAATGGATAATCTTGTCTACTACTTATTCAGAACATCTCAATATCAAAGGCTATTTGATACTCATTTACACGGGACACTAATAGCCTCACCTTCTGAGATCATTTTGAGATATTTTTTCACCTACATTTCCACATAAATCTCCAGCTACCATTTCGCTAGAGTTCTGTTCTTGCTTCTAAGTTTTTGAACATACAACCATACCCTAAGCCCTTGCCCTTGAAATTCAACCAGGCAATGGCTTGGCATCAACTAACTATTCTTCCTCTCTGCTTATAAGTGAACTTGCTCAATGACCTCAGTAGAATCAGGCCTTGCAGTGGGTTATGCTTGAGAGGCAGTTGGTGTTAACAACAGTGGGATATCCTGTACTTCTCAACTGCTGAACCAAATAGGCACATATTCCAAAGCAAGAAGTTTTACTGGTGCCTATTAGTTTCCTCAGGGAATAAACTGTGACTCCATGGAGATGACTAGCCCTGGCTTACTTCATTTCGGGACTCTGGACAGACAAGTTAGTGCCCAGCCTTTTGAAAAAAGCAACCCGTCGATTTCTGTACTAAGAAACTTAAAGTAGGGTATTTATGATGCTTCAGAAATTCTCCTTTATTACACAGATAAGAGTCCTGTCTCCTTGGAAAGACCACAAAGATCTTGGTGTACCTTGCCTATGAATAATAGATGATAGTTACATTTGGTTTACCTCATTTGTTTCCCATGAGAAAAAAAAAAAGAGAACCATCACTTATCAGTATTAGGGATATCAGGTCCCATTGCCAGGAGTTGTTTAAATATGTACATAGACAAAGGTCTGGAAGGAGACCCAAGAAATCATCTTTGGTGGTTACTCAAAGGTAAAAAGAATAGGGAATATGAGGATAGGAAAATTTTCTGTGCAGTTTGAATGTTTCACAAGTGTTTATTATTTCTCACAATTAAAACTTTTTCCTGTTGAGAATTCATGTCCTGTGCCCATTGTGTGTATGCTGGAATAAGCCCAAAAATATAATCCAATAAAAATCTTGGCCTTACCTTTTTCAGCCTACCTTCATGAAAAAGTTTAGTAGCTATTTAAATATGTGTTTGTTTAGGCACTTGGAGGGATTTCTAGGACCACATTGTCTCAGTGCCTCTCCCACCCTTTTTCTGATCTCCATTTAGCCTTTTGCTTTGAATCTACATGGAGTATTTTGAGAAAGGTCATACATTCACTATTATGTATAATGAAGCTTTATTGTTGAGAATAATGGGGGTTCCAGAAACACTACCCTAAAATATGGCAGAGTAATATTTTAAACAGAAAAAATTTGAGAAACAGCCTATGTAGGACAGATTTTTCTGACCTTCTCCTGAAGCAAGTAATGAGACCATTATGTGAGCTTTGTCCTCTCTCCATCCTAGGAAAGAATAAAGCTTCCTTATCTCCACAGACACTGAGATACCAAAAGGAATCTAGGCAAACAGGCCCTACTGCTCAGTTTATTATTCTTAGCTCATACTTCTGCTTGTCTTAGTACATTTCTCTACTCTTCTTCAAACTTAGCATAAAAAGCTTCAGATTTAACAGCATCTTCAGATCTTCACTTCTTTATGAAGGCTTCCATGTCTTATGACACTGGTGTTAAATAAATATGTATGTTTTTCTCTTGTTAACCTTTTTTTTTTTTTACAGTGGTTCTAGTCAAAAAAGCTAAAATAGGTAGAAGGAAAAGATTTTTTTCATCCACTACAATAATACTGTCTATATACCATAACATTGGAAAGGTTAGGGTTTTTCAGTGGGCAGAGGGCATCTGTTCCTCTTTTATTGTACAGACACTGTGAATCTTATAAGAGTTTTGCCTTTCTCTGTCTACTAGGCAACTCTGAGTCAACTGCGTTCTTTTTAGTGTGTATACAGGAGTTCAAGGATGGATTTCTGGTGCCAGCTTGGCTAGGTTACATTCACAGAGTACTTAAGATGCATTTTTTTCCTTTTCTTTTACTGTGCTGGGGATTAAACCCAGGGCCTTGTGCATGCTAAGCAAGTGCTATACTACTGAGCTAAAACCACAGCCTATGAGACACTTTCATACTATTTTTTTAATCCATACGACAAACCTGGTATGTAAGTACAGTACTTTTTTAAAATTTCATTTTATTTTATTTTTTGCTTTTATTTTTGGTACTGGGGATCAAACTCACAACCTCGTGCTTGTCAGGCAGACACCTGTGCTACTGAGCTAAACTCTTGGCCTTTTTTTTTTTTTTAATTTTAAAGGTGATAAAAACTAAAGACCAGAGAAGTTAGGTAACACTCCAAGGTGATACAGTTAGGAAATTATAGAGCTGGAATTCAAATTTAGGTAGCCTGATACAAATCCATAGAAAAAGCCCTCACTAGAGGGATCTCAAGAAGACCAAATGTTACCCAGACATGCCTGTCAGATCCTGAGGTGACTGTGACAAGGGAGTGGTGGTGAGAGGAGACTAGATCCACCAATCCTCATTCATGACCCCCAGTGAGGGCATTTCTATGAGGGCGGATATGCTAAGGAAATATCCTCACTTCTGCTACTAACTCAGTCAGATAAGTCATAGACAGAAAGTAATTTACTTAATGAATTCCTTAATGGGTAAAATTTGAAAGTTCTCAACTTAAAAGAAGAAAATAAACCATAAAGTCTTCTGCCTAGAGAGAAAAGATCCATTTCTCCAGATATCCTTGATAGGGGTCAGGTTCTGTGAGATCTGTGCTCTATAAAAAGAAGGGAAATGTCACCGTATTTGTATATCTGTAGAACTTTATTCAGTTAGTTCTGCAAAGAGGAAAAATATAACATAGTACCAGCTGTCAAAATTTCTGTTTTAATATAAAAGACACCTTTGGAATAAAATCAGACCCACACTGGGATGGAATAGAATATCCTAGACATGACAAGTTCTAACTTGGTATGGAATTAAGAAGTAAGCCACTCCCCTCTCAAAAAAAAAAAGAAAGAAAGAAAGAAAGAAAGAAAGAAAGAAAGAAAGAAAGAAAGAAAAATAAGTCCTTCAATCCTACTGAGTCCTTGAGCAGAATCTATTTTCAGTTCTTAACTTGTCCCCAGACACTCTAACTCTCTTGCCAAATTGAATCATCACAGCATCTGTGAATACTGATTAAGATCTTACCTAGGAAGGGACCAGGGATGTAATAGCTTAACAGCAAGGTACCTGCCTGGCAAGCATGAGGTCCTGAGTTTGATTCCCAGTACCAAAAACAAAAACAAAGAAACAAAAAAGATCTTACCTGGAAAGGGAGTATCTGAGTGTCCAACAGCGAAGAACACTGGCCAAATGTCTGGTCATGCAGTCAAATCATTTGTTAACAATAGGAAAAAGAAAGGCTGTCTAGTCCACCCAATCCCATTCCTCTGGATAAAGAGGCTTGGTATCTACTTCTATTCTTGCCAGGGTTAAACTTTTGGCCTGAGAATCAATGTTTCTAGTAGACTTTCTGCCTGCATGTTTGATCTTTGCTGCCCAAACCCTTTGCCAGTTCTGTGCTCTTACCTATGGCCACCCTTTTTCTCACTGGGCTCCAAATCACCTACCTGGCTTTTGACACGCTTAATCTCCTAGAGAACTCCTTGGGGATTTCTGGTTTCTTCGGTTGCTATCTGCATTCATAGTTTCTAGTACAATCTGAATTTTGTCTGTGTTTGGCTTCTGGATCAATGATTTTTCTCCTGTCCTTTGGTTCTTATGTTGATTCTTTCCCTTTTTCTTATTCTGTTTCTCTCTCTCTTTCTCTCTCCTCTCTGTTCTCTCCTCCCTGTTCTCCCTCCTCTCCTCTCCTTTCCTCTCCTCTCTCTCTCTCTCTTTTTCTTTCTCTCTCTCCCTCCCTCCTTCTTCCTCTCTTCCTTTCTTTCATTCTGGGAATTGAACTCAGGCCTCATGTATACAAGTGATGTACTACTAAGTCACATCCCCAGCCCTCATCTGTACATCTTGATTCCTGTTTTTTCATTCTGGCCCACTGCCTAACCAGTATCTTATTTCCTCTTTCCTTTATTGTGTCTATGCAAAACATCACTATTGTTCAAAATCCTAGAACTGATATATATATATATATATATATATATACACATACACACATGTATACATATATGTGTATATATGTATGTACACACATACACACACACACACACATATATATATATATATATATATATATATATATAGAGAGAGAGAGAGAGAGAGAGAGAGAGAGAGAGAGAGGGAGAGATAGAGAGAGATAGTGCTTAACATGGAGTGATCAAGAGGAAATGCCTTTTTGGAAAGAGGAAATGCAGCTTAAGCTTCTTTAGAGGTGAGTCTTAGGAAAGCAATAATAGAAAATATAAAGAAAAATGTTAATTCACATAGAAAGCCTTTTATTGTTGGTAATACTACTTATAAACTATAGTCATCAAAAAGAATTTAAAATAAGAACCCTAGTAGATCACTGATTCTTATTTCATTTTTCATATCATGAAAATTTATTCCCTTTGAACTAAATGTTTTGTGCTTACTATCAAGTTTTGAATACATAAATTTGGGTTTTAAATGTTTATTATGTTTGTTATTATTAATTGCAGTCTAGGGATTAAATGTAGGTCTGATTATATTATTTTGTAAGAATTCACTAGTTTATTCTGAAGAGCTTAACTTTTAGATAGTAGGAATTTATGACAGTTAATTTTAAGGTATACATATAACAAGCAGTTTCATACTATGTTTTATAAATATAAATCTCTAAGCATGGAAATGTCACTCAGTTGTAGAACATGTGTGAGGCCTTGGGTTCAATTCCCCCCAGCAACACACAGACACACACACGGACAAAGTATTAACAATGGCCAATAGCTTTATAAAACTTGATACCTGTTTGGGTCAAGTTTGGCTTACTGAGAACATCAATGCCTTTTCACAAGGAGTTTGCTGCCAGAACACAGAAGTCATGAAAACCATCACTAAATCAAAGTCAAAAGGGAAAAGATACAACCATTGTCATTTGAGCAAGTCTGCTGTTACAACCCATTTGACCTACAAATGTGGTGAAATCAGCCAAAGCAACTACTAAAAATCTGAGAAACATGCCTGGGTTGTGGATAAACTGATTGTTGTGATTGATTTGATATCACTATTAACATGATCCTGTGGAAATTTAAGATCAGCAAATATAATGTGACTATCACTGATGCACCAGGACTTTATTTTTAAAAATATATAATTGCAAGCATATCTCAGACTGATTGTGCTGCCCTGATTCTTACTATTGTTATTGATGAATGTGAAGCTCATCTTTCCCAGAATAGCAAGCCCTTGAGTATGCACTTCTGATTGATACACTGGGAGTGAAACAACTAATTTTTGGTGTGACCACAATGAATTCCATTGAGCCATCTTCAGCTGGAAGAGATACAAGGGAATTATTAAGTAAATCACCACTAACATTAAGAAAATTGGCTACAAAACTGGCACAGTAACATCTGTGGCAATTTCTGGTTGGAATGGTGACAACATGCTGAAGGCAAGTGCCAACATGCTTTGGTTCAAAGATGCAAAGTCACTCATAAAGATGGAAATGACTTGGCACACATAGTGCACACCTGTCATCTCAGCATTCTGGAAGGTTGAGGGAGAGGGATCACAAATTCCAGCCCACCTTGAGCAACTTGGTGACTTAGCAAGACCCTGTTTCAAAATTTAAAAAAATTTAAAGGCTGGGAATGTAACTCACTGTGAAAGCCCCGAGTTCATTCTCCAGGGGAGAATGAGACAGCCAGAGGAAAAGAGGAGACAGGGAGAGGGAAAGGGAGAAGAGAAGGGTGAGACAGAGAGGGAGAGGGAAGGAGGGAGAAGGGAAGGGCGGGGGAGAGGGAGAGAAACGGCCTTAAATTCAAGCTTCCCTGATGATCCTCCTGTAATGGTTTATTCTGGATACACCCCCCACAAAGCGTCATGTGCTTTTCATAAGTATATAGTACTGGATCAGTCCACTGATTAGTTTAGCATTGTTCTGGGTGGAAATGATGGATTTACTGAGGAAGGAAGACCTACCCCTAAGTGTGGGTGGCTCCAACAAATTATAGGCTTATAGCCCAGGTGGGATAAAAAGAGGAATAAGAAGGAGGCCTGTGAGCTAAAATAAATGTTTTCTCCTTTAAATTGTGGATTTTGGGTATTTTGTCCCAGCAATAGGAAAAAACTGAGACACCTCCTCTGGATAATCTTGCTGTTCATGACATAAGACAAACATAAAAGCTGGATAAAGAAGCTACTGGAGCTGGCAAGGTTACCAAGACTTCCCAGATAGCTCAGAAGGTTAAGTGAATATTATCCCTATTATCTGCCATTTTAGTCTCTCCCCTCCCTCAGGGTTTTGTTATGTAGTTCAGGCTGGTCTTGAACTCACTATGTAGCCCAGGGTGGACTTGAACTTGCAGTGATTCTCTTGCCTTGGCCTGCCAAATGCTGGTATTGCAGTGTGTACTACCATGTCCACCTATCAACCTGGCCTTAATTAGTGATGGAGCATGGTCTTCAACTGGCTATTTAAGTTTAATAGTAAAAGACTGATTAATGGTAACAAAGTATCCTAAAATCTTCAAAAGGAAAGAATGTTTCATAACTTTTTTAATATGTGGCAATTTTAAAAGATTAGTTTTAATAATCAGTGCTATTTCTCTTTTTTTGGAGTCAGAATTCTGCTGTTTCTCAGATGGTCATGAACTTGTAGTTTCTGCTGTTTTTCTTGCCTCAGCCACCCAAGTAGCTGAGACTACAAGCATGTGCCACCATGCCTAGCTAGAACTTTTTAATGAAACTTAAAAAAAATTTTTTTTATTTTAAAAATAAAAAAAATCTAAACAGATCAGAACAGAACAATGTAAGCAACACAGCACTTCACAACAAGATAATTGGATATTAACAGTAGCTATCATAATGTCTCTTTCTTTGAAATAGTTGAGCTTAGCTTTACACACAATGATGTCAAACATAACAAAATAGAATAAAACCACTCAAGAGAATGAAAGTATTACAAGGCATTCTGAACCAAATAACCAAAGATGGACAATGGCTATTATATTATTTCATTTTCCATAAAAAATTTGTTATACAATCATACATATTAAAATCCAATAAGACACAACATGATAGAACTAATGGTAATAAAAAAACAAGAGCATGGTAGGACTTCAGAGCAAGATGATATCAAATCAACAATGGCTGCCATATTGTTTTTTCTTCAAAGTAACTATTTATACCATCACATATATTAAGATCAAACAAAACAGAATAAAGCCATTCTAACCAATGAATAAAAACGTAAGACATCAAAAAAAATTAAAATAATTTAAAAAAACGGATACACACTAAAACAAAAAAAGAAAACATAAGACTTCAAAGTAATATAATGGTGAACCATGATTACCATAAAAACTTCTGTACTCTTACCATTTCTTACACTAGGGAGACTATAAGGTATTTATATATGTGAGTTTGATTTATTTCACTTATGAGAATGGATTCAAGTTGCATCCATTTATTTATAAATCTCTCAATGTGATCATCCTTTATAGCTGAGTAGTACTCCATTGTATAAAAATACCACAATTTTTTTATCCATTCCTCAGTTGATGGGCACTTAGGTTGTTTCCAAGATCTGTCTATTACAAATTGTGCCACCATAAACATGGGTGCACATATATCACTGTGGTAAGATGTTTTCAGATCTTCTGGGAATATGCCTAAGAGTGGAACAACTGGCTCAAATGGGACCTCCAACCCCAGCTTTCTGAGGAATCTCCAGATTGACCTCCACAGTGGTTGCACTAGTCTACACTCCCACCAACAGTACAGAAGAGTTCCTTTTTCCCCACAGCCTCTCCAGCATTTGTTGTTGGTAGTTTTTATCCTGGCCATTCTTTCTGGAGTGAGATGGTATCTCAGTGTGGTTTTAATTTGCATTTCTCTAATGACCAATGATGATGAACATTTTTTCATGTATTTATTTGCCATTCATATTTCTTCATCTGAGAACTGTGTGTTCATCTCGGATGCCCATTTTTGGATTGGGTCTTTGAATTTCGGGGGTCTGATTTTTTTAAATTCTTTATAAGTTCTAGACAGAAGTCCTTTGTCTGAGGGACAGTTCACTAAGATGTTGTTTCTTAATCCATTCTGCCAGTCTGTTTCTTTTAATTTGTGAATTGAGGCCATTTACATTAATGATTATAACTGTCATGTATTGGTTTATTGTTGACATGTTATCTTTCCGATGTATCTTAACTTACCATTCTGTTTGTCTGTCTTGCTTAGTGGTTTTTTCCTATGTATATCTAGAATGTCTTTCAGTATTCTTTGTAGGGTTGGTTTGGTGATCATGAAGTTCTTCAGCTGTTCTTTGTCATGGAAGTATCTTATTTCTCCATCCATTTTGAAGGGCAGTTTTGCAGGGTACCTCAGTCTGGGTTGAAAGTCGTTTTCCTTTAGTATCTGAAACACTTCACTCCATGTTCTTCTTGACTTCATTGCTTGTGTTGAGAAGTCTGCTGTGATTGTGCTAGGTTTTCCTTAATAGGTGACCTGTCTTTTCTCTCTAACAGCTTTTAATATTCTGGTCTTATGTTGGATTTCTGGGATGGTGATTATTATATGTCTGGGTGTAGTTTTGTTTTGGTTATGGCTATCTGGAGTTCTATATCCCTCACTAATCCATATGTCAGTTTCCATACTCATGTTCAGGAAGTTTTCAGCTATTACTTCTGTAAATAGCCTCTTGATATCATTTGTGTTGTCCCATTCTTTTTCTTTTATCCCTATTAATCTTATATTGTTTTTCTTTGCATCATTTTGCAGCTGTTGAATTGTTATTTCCTGATTTCTTGTTATTGTTAGAAAATCTTTCCTATCCTGTTCACTAGCTACAATCATATCTTTGAGGTGTAAGATTCTATCTTCAGTTTTGTTGAGGTGGTTTTTGCAACTTTCAATAGAGTTTTTGATTTCCTGTATATCTCTTTGAATCTGCGTCATGCATTCTGTTTGTTTCTTAAACTGTTCATTCAGGGATTCTATCATTTTGCTTTGTTCCTCTAATTTTTTAGCTGTGTCTTCATTGGATGCATTCAGTATTTCTTTCACTACTTTTATCATTTTTTCTTTACCTGGGAGAATATTTCTGATTTGAGTTCCCTCCTTGGTCCCCATAGGAAATTTTTATTTTATTTTATTTTATTTTTGTCTTTTTGAGACAGAATTTCACTATGTGGTTCAGGCTGGCCTTGAACTCACTTTGTAGCTTAGGCTAGTCTTAAATTCACAGTGATCCTCTTGCCTCAGCTTCCTGAGTGCTGGGATTACAGGTATGTATCACTGTGCCAGAAAAAAAGATTTTTTTTATTGTCTTTTTGAGACAGAGTCTCTCTATGCAGTTCAGGCAGGCCTTGAGCTCACTTTGTAGCCCAGGCTGGTCCCAAACTCTCAACAATCCTCCTGCCTCAGCTTCCAGAGTGCTGGGATTACAGGCATGAGCCACTATGCCCAGCTCAAAAAGATATTTTAAAGCTGCTGACTCTCCATGAATTTCAATAATAATAATAATAATAATAATAATAATAATTATATACAGCCTTACTATGGCATGTTAGATATCCATTTGTGTTCAGTGTTTACTCTATACTGTGCTTTATGCTAGGTGCTTTATAACTCATAACTTCATTTAATCCTTACACGATTAATTCATCCATTACTGAAAATGAAACACGCATAGAGATTTTAAGTAATTTTCCCAAGGTCACACAGCTAGCACATGGCAGTATTTAGAGTCTCTGTCTCCAATGGTTTCAACTAGATCTCTAACCAACATGGAAAAAAGGAACAGAAAATACTCAAGAAAAGATAAGGAACCTGCTCCATAAGAAGTCTGGAAGCCTTATTATATTTTCTGAATTGGTTGGCTCTGGCTGAAGTTTACTAGAAGTAATCAACAAGGAAACATCTGGGTCCTCTAAGGTCTTGGCTGTCATCTGAGAAAACTGGATGTTTCCTGACTTGGGATGGTTATTCCTGTGTACAAGAGAATAGGGAAGTATTTAGAGTGGTCATAAGAAGGAAGAAAACACCACAAATCACCCCAAAACAGGGTTCTAACAGTGCTACCAGGTCATCTCTTTCTGTCTTATGTCTCTGTGCAATTTTTTTTTTCTGGTAAGAAACTGGCAGGTCTTGATATATAAAATTAAAAGACTAGCCTGTAATACCAGCACTCAGAAGGCTGAGGCAGGAGGATCGTTGTGAGTTTGAGACCAGCCTGGGCTACAGAGTGAGCTCAAGGCCAGCCTGAACTGCATGGCGAGACCCTGTCTCAAAAAGACAAAAAAAAAAAAAATTAAAAGAGACCACATTGTGAATTGCTGTTTTAATAGTACGATACTGACAGTCCATACAGAAACCCTGAAACTATTGCCAGAGGCAGAAGGTATTCTCAGTCTCAGGACAGGTTCATGTCCTTTGCTCTTTAATAAGGTGATCCTTTCAGTAACTTCCATGAGGCAGGTTTCATCTGCTATTTGTTTCTGAGTCACTTGCCTTAGTCATTATGAATTCTCAATACAAGTCCTCTTGCGCAACATTTTGATTAGGGGAAACTTGATTTCTAGAATTATATTGTTGTGCTCCAAGTCAGACAATATACAAGTGCCAAATTGTTATAGGCTTAAATTTCTTAGAAAAATATTCCAGCGAATGTCCCAATAAAAATAATAGACAAGCTGGGCATGGGGGCCTCTGCCTATAATCCCAATTACTCTGGAAGCTAAGGCAAGAGGATTGATTGTTTAAGGCCAATCTGGGAAATACACCAAGATCCCATTTTAAAAACAAACAAAAGAAATAAAGATTAACATTCATGATTCTGTTTCACATTTTAAATGTTAGTTTCACATTTTAAATATTAGTTTCACATTTAAAACACCTTGTAAATCAAGCATGGTGCTGCATGCCTGTAACCCTAGCATTCAGGAGGCTGAGGCAGGAGGATCCCTGTGAGTTCAAGGCCTGACTACACTATATAATGAGTTCAAAGTCAGTTTAATAAGATTTTATGGTAATATGGTTCACCGTTATATTCCTTTGAAGTCCTATAATGTTTTCATTCATTAGTTGGAATGGTTTTATTCTGTTTTGTTTGATCTTATTATGTGTGATGGTATGAACAGTTACTTTGAAGAAAAGACAATATGGCAGCCATTGCTGATTTAATATCATCTGCTTTGAAGTCCTACTGTACTTTTGTTTTTCTATTAACATTGGTTCTATCATGATAGTATAAACAAATTTTTTATGGAAAATGAGATATTATAGTAGCCATTGTTTATCTTCCGTTATTTGGTTCAGAATGCCTTGTAATACTTTCATTCTCTTGAATGGTTTTATTCTATTTTGTTATGTTTGATATTATTGTGTGTGAAGCTATGCTCAACTATTTCAAAGAAAGAGACATTATGATAGCTACTGTTAATATCCAATTCTTGTTATGAAGTGCTGTGTCGCTTACATTGTTCTGTTCTGATCTGCTTTGTTCTGTCCTCTTTTGTTTTATTCTCTGTAAAATAAAAAAAAATTTTTAAAAAGACAGTCTAAACTGGCAGGACTCTGTCTCAAAAAAAATCTCTAAAACCTATTTTATTTTTATACTGTTTATCCTCCTGGAAGCCTCATTTATTCATTTACTCTTTCATTCTTTCAATAAATGTTTTGGATTATCTTTTATGTGCGAGGTGCTATGCTAGGTATTAGGGATGTGAATTGGAATTTGCCTTCACATTCTAATGGCTTTTTAAAGTATTGCATTCCATATTGAAAACAGACTCACAAAGTATTTGCTCTTTTTCATGTTAAATTTCTTGTATTCCACATTCAGAACAGCATTTTATAACCTTCTGGATGCAAAAGATTCTTATTTGGTGGTGATGTCAGTGGAAAATTAGAGCCATTGTATTTTTTGTTCCAAAATCCAGTGTACCCTTTTCATAGAAGATTTTAAAAGAGCCCTGTCTCTCATTTTAGTTTAGATTCTTATGACTAAATCACAACAGATTTCACTTTTCCTTGAGTCCAAATTCAATCACCACCTCATCTTACACATCCCCTGAACTACTTAGGGACATAAACAGGTAACTATAGGCCTCTTGACATACTGAAAATATTCATTTAAACTGGACATGGTGGTGCGCACATTGTAATTCCAGCACTTTGGAGGCAAGCAGGAGGATGGCCATGAATTTGAGGCCAGACGGGGGTACACAGTGAATTCAAGGGCTGGGGATTTAGCTCAGTGGCATAAGTGCCTGCCTGGCAAGTGCGAGGTCATGAGTTCGATCCCCGGTTAAAAAAAAAAACAAAAAACAAAAAACTGACCTCAGCTCAGGAACTTAAGTGATTTAGCAATACCCTGTCTCAAAATAAAAAATGATTTTCTAAAACAAAACAAAACAAAACAAAAATATCCACTTCAACTCTGGTCTCTCTCAGTCTCTCTCTGTCTCTCTCTCTGTCTCTGTCTCTCTCTCTTTCTCACTTGGGATTTAGCTCAGCGGCATAAGCACCTGCCTTGCAAGTGCAAGGTCATGAGTTCGATCCCCAGTACCAACAAAAAACCATAGTGAGTTCAACAGCAGCTTGAATTACATCTCAAACCGTATCTCAAAAGAAAAAAAAGGTATTGTTTGATTCTGTTTAGGGGTTTTTGTTGTTGTCATTATTGGTTTGGTGTATATGCCTGTGTGTGTGTGTGTGTGTGTGTGTGTGTGTTTGTCTTTTTGAGACAGAGTTTCACTTTGCAGTTCAGGCTGGCCTTGAATTCACTTTGCAGCCCATGCTGGCCTTGAACTCGCAATGGTTCTCCTGTCTCAGCCTCTTGAGTGCTGGAATTACAGGCATGTGACGCCAGGCCCAGCTGGTTCAGTTACTTGGGGAATTATTTCAGGTAAAAGGTTTTAATTTTGTTTGTTTTTTCTTTGTGGTACTGGGGTGCAACTGAGGGTCTTGATCTTGCTAGGTAAATGCTCTACCACTGAGCACCATCTCTACACCTTGGGTTCTTTTTTAATGGAACTATTACTCCAGAACCTACTTTCTTCCTTCTTAAATAGTCCCTTTCTTGTTTCCTAATCTGAAGAGTCCCAGAAGCTTCTGTTGGAATCCACTTTGCCAAATCACTTGCTATGACTTTAACTCAGAGGTCACAAAGCCAAATGTCAACAGAGACCAGACAGCACAGATAAGTAAGTGATGGGGGCTGAAACAGGAACAGTGTGGAAAAGAACTGTGACACAGAGCACAAGTGCCACACAGAGGCTGTACCAATCCCTTGTTTGGTGTGTGAATGAAAGGCTTGATCAGCCAAGCTTCTTGTTTTAAAAAGAGCCAGAAACCTGATGTTTATGTAAAATGTCCTAATTCATAAACATGGTACTAACCAAATAAAACGTATCTGCCCAGGCTTGCTATTAACAGCAACGTGTATTATTAAATTCAAGAACTAAGAGCACCATGAGTTTCTGAAATATTCCTGAAGAATATAAGTTGTATTCTGTGAGTTTATCCTACTCTTAAAGCAAAAGGGAAAGGAGAGATTCTTACGGAGAGTGTGATATAATATTGGTCTAATTAGTACATTTTCATTAATTACATTTTCATTCTGAAGTTTTAAAAATGCAATAAAGGAACTCATCTTCATGTAAAGGGGAAGAAAATATATGTTCAATTGTAAATATATATTCAATTTTGCTTTTATTTATATAAAGAAATACTGTCCCCAAAAGAATAAATTTAAAATTAATAAAAGTGAGGGCCTTAGTTCTTGAATTTCGTAACACAGGTTGCTGTTAATAGCAAGGTAGAAAGGCAGGGATGGAATAACTCAACTTGATGTAATATTTTTCTTTGTTTTGTATTTATATGTATTTTTTTGTGGTACTGGGGATGATACCATTTTAGGCAAGTAACTGACCACTGAGCTACAACCCTTGTGCTAGTTTTTATTTTTTGGGTGAAAGTATTACATGTTCAAAAATTAAAACAAAAATGTAAAATAAAAATGTTAAAATGGTAATTTTATTACTGAGACGTATGATAGGTTTAAAAATAAATTAGAAAGCATGAAAACATAATAGTACAAAATTCTATGAGGATAACAGAATTATAAAAGTTCAAGAAAAAGGAACAATGTTGCATTTCTGATAGCTAAAGAAATTACTTCTTAAATGAATGATACTCTTTAAATGGTACCAAATTAAAAAAATAAATGGTATCAAATTGCCATGGTGTTTATTATGTTAGACTATAACATAGTCCTATTCCATTGGAATATAACAGAGTTAAGAGATGTGGAACAGTTTACGTGTGTGTATTTTATTTTTGTTTTAGTTTTGGTACTGGGGACTGAACCCATAGCCTTTACACTGAGTTATATCCCCAGCCACCCTCCCTACTTTTTGACATAGTGTTCACTAAGTGACTAAATCCTCCAGGCTGGGCTTGAATTTATGATCTTCCCACCTCAGCCTCCCAGCAAGCTGGGATTATAGCCATGTGCAATCACACCTAGCTGACAAGTTTTAATTTTAAATGCCAATATATATATCACAAAATTGGAAATTATTTCCTTTATAACTTTAATTTTATGAAAAAAAATTAAATGTCTACATAAAATACTGGGAAACAGATCCATGTTTTTCAAAAAACCTTTGGGAGTGTGCAAACAAAAAAGATCAAAGCATACTAATTTTTAAAATTAGCAGGTTTGTGATACATAATGAATGCATGGGAAATGCATGTACATAATCACATCTTATTCCTTTTTACTTTACCTTTCCTTCTCTTCCTGTCTCCCTCCATCTCTATATCCCTTTTCTATTTGCTAAAAGTCTATCTTCTAATATTTATCTTTTATTTAACTATAAATTATTTATACTTTGGGTTTCACATGTGAAATCATGTGATATTTTACCTCATGTATCTGATTTATTTAACATCACCCAAGGTACATCTGTTTTGCTATAAATGACTCAATTTTATCATTTTTATGGCAGAGTAGTACTCCATTGTGGGTAAATATCACATTTTATTTATTCATTCTGTTGATGGAAATAGAGGCTGCTTCCAAGATTTAGCTATATTTCTAGAGATATGATAAATATGCATATATCACATAACATGGAGTCTTTAACTGTTTGGGGAAGATATCTGGAAGGGGAATGGAATTTCTGTTTTTAATTTTTTGAAGAATCTCCAAACCAATTTCCATAGTGGTTGTACTCCCACCAACAAGGTAGAAGTGTTCCTCCCCCTACGCCAGCCTTGCCAACATTTTTTTTTTTTTTTTAGTTCTTGAAGACAACCATTCTTTTTGGAGTGAGGTAGAATCTTAGCATTGTATTACTTTGCATTTGTCTCATGGCCAGTGGTGTTGAGGATTTCTTCATGTGTTTATTATCCATTTGTACTTCTGTTAAGTGTCTATCCATTTCATTTGTCTGTTTCTTCATTAAGTCTTTTATCTTTGAGGGGATCTGACAGTTTTGAGTTTTTTTATCTATTCCAGATATTAGTCTTATCTGAAGAAGTAGCTAGCAAAAATGTTTCTCATTCTGCAGGCTGTGTCTTCATTCTGTTGCTTGTTTCCTTTGCTGTATAAAAACTTAATTCAATATATAATCCCATTTGTTAATTCTTTGTGTTTTTTCTTGTGCAACTGGGGTTCTGTTCAGAAAATCCTTGTCTATACCTATGTCTTCAAGAGTATTATCTAATTTTATCTTTCAGAAGACTGTTTTGGTTTTATTATCTAGGTCTGATCTATTTTTATTTTAGTGCATAGTGAGAGATAAGGGTAAAGACCACTGATCTTGACTTTCCTGTATTTGAAACCAATGGCCGCATTCCTGTCTATGAAGCCAAAGTAACATTACACGTGATAACCAAGGTACCACAAATTAGCACCTCTGAAAATAACCATACGAATTAGGTTGGGATTAACTAGCTTTATTTAGAAAAATAGAAACTTTTAGTCTTCATAAGATTGGGCACAGGAACAGCTAAATTTAGATGTCTGTAAAATAGGTCCAGTGTATGCTGTGAAGACTGGCAAGTCTACTGCAAAGCTAGTGCAGAGGATAGAAAAACCAGATGTCCTATCCAAATGTGCCACAGGGCAACCTAGTTGGATCTATCTCAGGACCCATTCAGGTACCTGGATTTAAAGTTAAAGTGCAACTCAGTGACACAAGGGCTTATATGCATCTAGGTACAAGGTTGGCTGGGCCCTGCAGTGCTTCTCTAGTCCCAGGTTCTTTCTCAGGATTCCTGGGGCATATGAAGACAAAATAATCAACCCTAATGTAAAATAAAAATGATATACACTATTTTCTCCTTTCAGATAAAATATTAATTATATTTAGTTGGTGTGTGTATGCTGGGAATGGAACCCCAATTCTCGCACATGCCAACAAGCATTCTATTACTGAGTTACATCCCCAGCCCTATGCTTAGTCTTGATTGATTCTAAATGTAAACACCATAGCCATTCTTCTCATTTGGCTGGATCTTTGATGTTGTTATTCTATCTTACATCTATTACTATGAGAAATCCCTGACTCCCAGGCCACCCGCCATCTCCCACCTGCTGAATCACTCAAGGTTTTTCACATTATCTATTGTGAAGCCTTTCCTCACCATCTCTACTCCTCAGTATATCATCAGGCAGTCTTGTCTCTGAATATTTCCTTTTATCTTCCTGTTCTAAAACCAACCTGACCCAGCTCTGCAGATGCTGATGTCCCTTCAGGCTTCCCAGAGAGCTTCATACCCTTGGACTTGGGGGTGGGAGAGGGCTCCTCTTTGCTCTTCATTGCTTTTCCACCAGGCTGTTCCTCCTCACTTCCTCCCCTGCCTGATACTTTTTTTTTTAACTTGTGTTCTCTAATGTTATTGCTCACTTGACTTATTGTTGTAGCCACCTGCTCATGCACAGAGATCACTACGTCTTATTTCTCAGCAACTTTTGCTACTGGCATCCTTCCTAGCACTCATCTTGTCCTAAGTTCTGCTTTTAATATATAAATTTATAATTCTGACCTTGACTCTCTTCCAGTGGTCCTAACGATACAGGGGAATGAAACACCCAACCTACCATATGTCTAGTACAAGTTCATGTTCTCTAAAATTGAAGAATGAATTTTAGGAATAATGGAGGTTAAGAGCAGAAATATTTATTGAGAGAAAGAAAGCTTCTGTCTGAGAGAAAGAGAGGAGTCCTGAGTGGGTTGCCAAAGATCCCCTATTTTCTAGGGATCTTTATAGAGTAAAATCATGAGGTGAGGTGGGTCTAAATGGGGAAATGGAACTCACAAGGCAGACAGGCATGAGGTGGGACAGAACTATGGTCAATCAGTAAGTTTAACTGTTCAGGTAAAACTGACCAAATCAGGGACAAATGGGGAAGCGAGTCACGTAGCAAGCATTCTTTATGGATCAGTGACTTCCTATGGGGAGTTGAGATGGTGACACCTGGCTTTTCAAGGTGATCCATAATACTTAATCCCGAAAGTTTATACTTAAGGGTGTGGTTGTATTTGTTTTGCCTTCTGTCTTGAGATATGGCCCACAGCAAGAGGTGTGTGTCTCCTCCAAGGTCACAAGACAACTGGTCCTCTGTTCCAGCTTCTTTGAGGGCCTAACCCTGTCTGACTGCCTATAATATTTCTAACTAGCTCAGCTGCCTGTAATACTATGTTCCATATCCTTCTTTTATCACTCGCTGCCATCCCAACCTAGATTTTATTATTCCTCTTTCATGATTTCAATTTCATGCATTTCACTTTAATGACATTGTGGCCATTGTGAAAAAGTGGGATGGACTCCTTCCATGTCAATTTTGGGTTGGACACCAAGGCTGATGATACTGAAATGCACCCAGAGAGAGAAAGTTTATTATTCAGATCATGTAGCTCTGGGGACTGCAGGTTCCTAGCTGGCCCATAAATAGTTTAAGGGAGCAGAGAAAGGAGACCATTTTAGGGTTTTATGGTAGCTGGGGGATGGAACTTCCTGTTTGCACCAAAGACACCTGGGTTTTCTTACCACTTTGCCCAGATGTGAGACACAAAAGGAAGTGAGTGATAGGGGTTGAAAACTGTCAGCAAATAAAACCTCCTCTTTCCAGATCATTTCTTCTTTTCCTTTTACTGCTATAATCTCTACTGCCCATACAAATTTTCATTGATCCTGCCAACTTTTCATTGTCCTGAATCTCATTATATCCACTTTTCTTTCTTGACCATAAATTCTGTGGTGAATTGTAATCATTCCCTTGTTTATGTCTTGCTCCCCTCTCCTTACTCTTATTTTCTTGGTTAAATTTGATTAAATAAACTTCTCAGCTACTCATGTCTGCATCCTAGAAGCTGATTATTGCTGGAAGGAAAAACCACACTCACACTGACTTCTCCTACCTATTTTGTTTTTGTTTTTTATTGTACCAGGGATCAAATTCACAACCTTATGCTTGCCAGGCAAGCACTTGTGCCACTGAGCTAAATCCCCAGCCCCTGACTTCTACTTAAATGAATGTCCATAAGCTCAAGTGGGCCCTTAATGACACTCAGCAAGCATAAATTTTTTTAAACTCTTTTCAATCTATTTTTTTGCTATTCCATTTTAGGGCTCCCCTTCACAGGGAATTTCAGTTCTTGGGATTATACCCAGGGTTTTAGCATGCTAGGCAAATGCCCCAGCCCCG
The DNA here is from genome assembly GCA_004027455.1 of Hydrochoerus hydrochaeris. Lineage (NCBI taxonomy): Eukaryota > Metazoa > Chordata > Mammalia > Rodentia > Hydrochaeridae > Hydrochoerus > Hydrochoerus hydrochaeris. The sequence goes on from PVLA01002035.1 coordinate 70,849, forward strand.
TACTACATCCTCAGCTTTTCATTCTACTTCAATAGCTGCTATTCCTCAGTGTCTTCTGCTGGCTACTTCATTTCTCCCTTACATTTGTATTACTCCAAGGGGCTTAATCTTTGGTTTCTTTCCATTTACTCACACTCAGTCCTTTGGTGATCTTATCCAATCTTATAAATACTATCTAAATGCTGACATTGCTCATATATCTCTAGCTTGGACCATTGTCCTTATCTTCATCTCGTATATATATCTGCCTATTCAAAATCTCCACTTTAATTTTTGGTTTGTTTCCTGTTTTTTGAGACAGGTTCTTGCTAGGCAGTTTAGCCTCTCTTTGAACTCTAGCCCAGGTTGGCCTTGAACTTGCTTCAATCCTCCTGCCTCAGCTTCTCAAGGGCTGGGATTGTAGGCATACACCACCATGCCCAGCTCTCCACTTCAATATCTAGTAAATATCTCAAATGTAGTTTAGAAAACTGAATTCCTGATCTTTTTCTTCAAACCTATTTTACTTGTTCTGTTCTCTATCTCCTTTGTATTTTCCTGATAATCTTTATCAGGTTTCTTATCCTATGTGATTTTCTATATTGGTTGCATTTATTGTTTCTCCCTCTCCCAAAATATCCACAAGGATAACTTTTTTTGGTTTATATTGCCAGAACAACTTGAACAATGTTTGCATACTCCATAAATATTTGTTGAATGAGTTGTTAAAACCAGTGAAATCCATCCTTACCATAGTGAAGTCTTTTAACCCCAAATGAAAATCAATGAAAAATGGGTTAATCTGCAAGCACTGAAACACCAAGGTTAAAACCTCTTGGCTGCAGACTGAAAGCACCAGAGCAAAGGTTATGTAAAAACTCACGTGTGAGTGGAGGTGTGCCTCTGGGGAAACCACTTGTCAGAGCAACAAGGAGTTCCAAATGGCAACCTAAACTTCGTTGGCATTATGTGAAAACGTGGCATGTTGTGTAAAATGAAGTGAAAACCGCCTCTTCTTCCACAAGTCACTCGTATCAACAGCTGTTCTCCCACTAGGGTGGCTCTTTTTCCTTATTTGGACCTAACTGTCAAAGTCACCACACCCTGTTATGTATCCTTAACTGAGAAGCTATGCCACGTCCTAGGTCTCCTGCCTTCAAAAATGTATTCAATTCAGCATATTTTTTTCTCCTTATGAATCAGAGTTCTAGGGTGGGGCTAGGAAAAAGCTGAAGCTGTTTTAAAAGCAGTACAACACAAAAGAACTGCAAAACAGTGCATTAAAAAAGTTTAAGACCAGAGGCAAACTGCATTCGAGGGGCAAGGGGCGCACCGAGCTCGGCAGAGAAAAGTTGCGTCCGCCATAGGCACAGAGCCCATTCCTGCGAGGCAGGAACCACCCTACAGTTCGGCTGAGCGGAGCACGGTCTGCGATGGGTGCAGAGCTCGGACCTCGCAGTCCGCCGTCCCAGGTGGCGCGGCCACAGCCTTCCCCCTCCCTACCGCCGCAGCGCGACCACGCGCGCTAGGCAGTCAGCCAGTCCCCAGGGAAGAAGCCTAGAGCTTCCTTTGAATTTCGATGCAACCAGCTCACACGTCCCGACTCCAGGAGCAGAGTCCAGGGCTAACCAGCATCAGTCCTCAGTCCTGGGGAGAGGGTGGCGGGACGCGCAGCCGCTCGCAGGGCGGGAGCAAGAGGCAAGAACCGCGACAGTTGAGGGCCCGGCGCAACGCGGCACCGGTTCCTGTCCGCCCAGCTCTGAGCTGAGCGCGCAACACCCGTGCTCCCCGGCGCCTCACCCTCCACCGTGCGCCTCCCCTTTAAGCACGCGACGCTGCTGGGTTTGTGTCGGCAGAGAGTAGGCGCGACTTCCCTTTGTGGAGAGTCGGCGGTCGCTCTGACAGTAGCTGCTGCTCTAAGAACAGAGCAAGAGGCCGGGCCTCGGGCCGCCAGCCGCCGTCACTGCAGCGGGGCTGCGGCGGGGGCGGGGGAGTGGGCGGGCCCGGCCCAGCTGGGGGCGGGGAGGCGGCGGGAGGCGGGGAGCCGGGCCGCCTGCGCTCGGGTCCGCCTCCGACTGCGGCGCGGCGGGGCGATGTGTGATTACCATGGCGAGGAGTCTCTGTCTGGGAGCCTGGCTGAGGAAACCCTATTACCTCCAGGTAGGCCGGCGGCGGCCGCCTCCTGCCCGGGGCGCGCGCTCCGGGCCGCGCTGGACCGCTCGCTCCTCGCGCCGGGGTTGGCTCCCGCCGGGACCCCGCCGCCTCCCTACCGTGCGGCACCTGGCGGGGCGCCCTCCCGGGGCGTCCGGACGCCGCAGCTCGCGCCCTCAGCTGCGGTCCCGCTCCCCGGCCAGCGCCGCCGGGAGCTCGGATCGTCCCCCAGCCACCCTCCCTTCCTCCCTCGGTTTGCCCTCGCGCCGCGAGCACCCCGAGAGCCCGCGACCGACCTGGCGCTACCCTGCGCGTGCCAGGCTCTGCGCCCCACCAGCCCGAGCTCGGGATGCGCTGCCGCCTTCTGCCGGGGCTTCCCGGGCTTCCCCCTCCCAGGTGCACCTCCAGGCCAGCTCTCGGGTCTTAAATCAGTCGTAGGAAAGGTGGTGTGTTATTCCTCTGTATTTTAGAAAATTATGACAATTTGTCACATCAGTGTTTCCCTGAGCCCCGAAAAGCGGCGTGAGCGTCGTGAGGAGCCTGTGGGTTTGGTCCACTCGTCACACCCGCGATTTAAAAGGGCGGTAGAGATCTGAAGCTCCAAGGAGGCAGTGAGTATTTGCTTCTGAAAAGGAAAGGGGACAGTGGCTGGTGTGTGGCTCTCCAGTACCCTAGCAAGGCAAGCGTAATTCTCAGTCCTGTCGTGTGTACAGTTCGCGTGTTAATTTTTTCATGATTTCCCGTTCCATCGTCTGTTCTGCCACCAATCTGTGCCTTCAAACCCTACTACTGCCTTCGTTTGCTGTTTGGTCACCAGGGGGACCTAGTAGACACCACGAGTGGCTGAGCGCAAATTCATCATTCCAATGGAAAAACAACTACAAATCAATGCCTTGCTTGGGTCGCCAGTGTTATGAACATTTATAGGACAGTACTTCATCACAGCTTACATTAAAAGGCATAACAGTATTGGTAGGTTATTTTGAGTCACCTGGTGCTTTTAAAAATTATGAAAAAAGTTGAGAAGAGACCATTATGGGGCGTGTAAATCTTAAATTTTTGTTTGATAATCCTACATGTAAATCATCACCCTGAAATGAGTGATGTACTGTAAATTGGAAAAATGATTTCACAACTCATGATATTAAGGGGTAGGAATAAAACAGGATGTTGAGTCTTCGCAGTAGTGCCACCAATGCCTTGAATAACAGTATTGCAACCCAGGATTGAATTGAAGTCAGGCCAGGCAAATAACCCCTTCTGGGAGCTTAACAAAGAAAAATCTTTCCAGACTATTCCCAAAGAAAGAATTTTGAGATACTTAAAAGGTGTTTTTACTAAAATTACCTGGCTTCCTAGACTTTATTTTAGACTTTTAAGTCTTTTGGCTATAAATGCCTTCCACAAATGGCACATTCTTTGGCACTGCTGGACTCGGGCTTTTAGATGTGCTGTTAAGATTAGTTTTAGAAATATTCATAATTCTGTAAATGGCAAATTATTTGACATTTTTTAACTTTCTAAATTTGAACATCATTTCTGCTGCCAACATAAGGTAATAGTTTAAAGCATTCTAAAAGGATTTGGGATATAGTGATATTTTTAATAGGTTATTTCTATATAAAATACTCATTGGACTAAAACATATATCATAGGCTATAACATTATAATGCATAGTGTTAGTATTATAGATTAAAAAAGAAATATAAACCTAGGAGTTAGAATTTCAAGTGACTAATCTTTTATATGTTATCTTAGTATTAATATTTATTCTTTGTGAATTTGCTGTTAGTTATCCCTCACCATTCTAGCTTAACCAGTGTTTTTGTTTTAAGGTCTTGAAATTAACTCAAGGGTCATGTCTTCTTCCACTCCCTATTGCCTAATAACTGCTTTTTACACTTCATGTACCACCGGGTGCTTCAACTTCAAAATTGTTTGCGGGCAAATTAAAACTATTTCAACTGAGACTATTATATAGCTACATTCTCAGACACAAAAAATTGGAGGTAATGTATAAAATATTACTTTTCATTATATACATATACATATATATATATATATTAGAATAAAATCATATCCTTCAGGAATAGAATGATGCATGAGAATAGAGCTGAGTTCTGTTCACATTTGTACATCGGTTTATTATGACCTTGAAATGTTACTTTTTGATTTTTTGGTTTCTGTATCATACAGATTAGAGTTTTTTTTGTTTGTTTGTTTTTGTTTTTTGGTACCAGGGAATGAACTCACGACCTCACGCTTGCTAGGTAGGCACTTAAGCCACTGAGCTAAATCCCCAGCTCCCAGATTAGGGTTCTTAACTGACTGTATAATATGAATATAGTCAACTAAGCTAAATGAGTTAGATTTGTTTTGTGACATCTCTACATTTTTAATCAAAAGCATGTGAACTTAAGTGATAAATTCTTATAGGTAAATACATTGAATTCCCACAATTAAAGGTTTTAGGCTTTCTACCCTTACCTTTTATTTATTGAACATTTATTGACCTATGTGCATGCTATGACTTATTTTATTGATTCAGTCAATTATTTATCTTTTGGATGTCTGTCACATACCTGTAATTGTGAAGCAGTGAGGATTCTGAGGGAACTAATAAGCAAACAGCTTGGTGATCTTCAGTAAGTTTAAGGTCTAGTCAGGGAAACAGACTTATGTGTATTATGTGAAAATATGTGGTGACAACCAGTGACTAGGGAAAAAGGGATTGGGTGTGGTGGCAAAAGCCTGTAATTTGACCATTTTGGGAGACTGAGGTTGAGGAATGGAAAGTTTGCACCCAGACTGGTCAATTTAGCAGCTCAGTAAGACCCTGTCTCAAAATTTAAGAGAAAAACTAGGGATGTTGTTGAGGGTATAGTTCTTGGGTTCAATCCCTAAAATCCAAGAAAGGAAAAACAGAAAGAGCAAACTGTTGATTGAGAGAACATTTTGTTATCTCTTAAAATTATATTACTTTGGAAATTGTTACATATAGAAAACAGAAATGAATAATGAATTCCACATAACCTGGGATTCCACATCACCTGCCCTGAATAATTATCAAGATTGTACTTTGTTCCCCATTCCCATATCCCTTTGAAAATATTTTAAAGCAAATCTTGGATATCACATGATTTCATCTACATACCTTACTGTTCATTTCTAAAATATAAGCTATAACCACAGTACCTTTATCATACCAAACAAAATTAAAAGTTTCTTATTTTTTCTTCATTTTCTTCCTAGTTATGTATCATCCTGAGAGTACTGACTAAATCTGATTTGCCATGTAGAGGTTTTATTGTGGTCTGAAAGGGTCTCATGGCAAGAACAAAACAACCAACCAAACAAACAACAACTCTTCCTTTACTAGCCTGTTCATTCCAGAAATTCTTATACAAGAAGAAACCAATTCTCATTTTATGTTTTGGGAGAATGTCTTGGAATAAAATGTATTGTTTAAGTAATGTGTCTGTATGACTGTATTTTAATTTAGAATGATGCTATAATTATTCAACATGTATAAGAGATCTTATTTAGTTGTGGGTAGAAAAAAGATTATAGCACGGAACTAGATTTATTTCAATGGAAAAAGATGTGAAGGGCTTAGCAAGAGGAAAGGCAGATTTCAAAGACCAGCTTTGTACACTTGCAGTTTCGCTGTTTGTCTTCAACTGAGTGCAATCAAAGATCATTTATGTCCTGAGGTGTTCAGGCCTTAGAACTGTAAAATTTCTTTTTCCTTTATAATTTACAGGGAAAATTTTTCACACATTTGACTTATAAAGAAGCTTAATGTGTTTCTTAATCAAGATGTCACTGTGGTAGCTGATAACATTTCTAGAAAACTTGGAATTTTGTAATTAATGATACCATTTCAGCTATGATAGGTAGTTACAGACAGATGTGGGCAACTAATCACTATGTTTACATTTGTTTGTATAGCATGTGTGTCATATCCATTCAGTAGAATACTATTCAGCAGTAAAGTGAAATGAAACATTGATGACATATCTTAACATGGATGAAACTTGAAACATTAAATATATCATATGATTTTCAGAAAAGCATATGATTCTTTCATATGAAATATCCAAAATGGGCAAATCTATAAGGTTATAAAATAGATTAGTGATTGTCTCAAGCTAAGAGGTTGGTGGAAAATGAAGAGTGACTATTTGAAGGGTAGGGGGTGTTTGGGGGAGATGAAAATGTTGTAAAATTTATAACATTTATAGTGGTGATGGTTGCACAACTTTATAAATGTGCTACCAACCACTGAACTGTGTGCTTTAAATAAATTATGTAATGTATGCATTTATACCTCAATAAAACTGGAAGGAAGGGAGTGAGTTTATTTCCATAGTGGTCCTTGTGTCTATCCCTTGCTGCAGAGACCAAGGTGGCTTTTTGGAACAGGAAGCATTTGCTTACAGGGAGCAGTACAGCTACACTGTGCACCCTGAGAACCAGGAGGAGTTGCAGCCTCTCTGAAAATAAGTAGCTAACAAACAAACTTCTCATGGCAAGACATCATTCCCAGCATGAACTAATTTATACTTCCATCTTTTTATTTTATTTTATTGAATACTTACCTGGGAAATAGCACTTCCTGAACTGACCAAATATCACAGCTTATTGATTTTGTTTTGTTTGGTCTTTTTTGAGACAGGGTCTCACTATGCATATGCAGTTCAGGCTGGCCTTGAGCTCATACTTTGTAGCCCAGGCTGGTCTCAAACCCAATAATCCTCCTGCCTCAGCCTCCCAAGCATTGGGATTACAGGCATGCGCCACCACACCCAGTGTCACAGTTTATTGAACGAGTAGAATCCTATCAGATGAGAAACTGTAGGTGTGTTAACTAGTTGAAATCAATGTAGGTGATATTTTTCTTCCACTCACCATAATGGCATATACTTGTGGCCTGCTTGGGTGTGGTAACCCAGCATAGCACCTGCATTGAGGGTTTTTAGAAGTGCTTTTCTACAAATTGGTTCTTTGTTTAGAGTTCACTGAGTCTGAATGAGACTGATAACACAGCAGCCCTATAATTTGCTGGATTTGGTCTAGAATACCTGCTTCCATCTCACTATCATTAAGTCCCAGGATAATGAAAGTTAAGACAATTTAGGGTAATTCATTATGCTTAGATTATATATATTTTCCACTCTAGTCATTTGGCCCATGTCCTGTTGCAAATGAAAAGATGATGCCATTGTAATAGAATTTGAAGTCTGAGATACTTGGATCCCTTGAAGATTTTCAAAACGTTTAGATTTCAAAAATTTTAAAATATGTTTTTTTTTTTTTTTTTTTCTTCTTCTTGTTTGTTTTTGAGAAAGGGTCTTGCCACTTAACTATAGCTATGTAGCTCAGGCTGGACTTGAATTCACTAGGTAGTCCAGGGTGACCTCAAAGGAGTCCTCCTGCAAGTGCTCAGACTACAGGCATGTACCACCACACCTGGCCAAAAGTTTTAAATTTGAAACTTCTCCTTAAAAATAACTGCTCTGGCAATTTCATTGTATGTTCAGTAGAGCTGTCACAAATGAATGGATGAATGGCACGTTCTAATTAGGCTTTTGGTGCTTGTTAAATATTTGTGATACTTAGCCAGGCATGGTGGCTCACGCCTGTAATCCCAGCACTTGGGAGGCTGAGGTAGGAGGATCATTGTGAGTTCGAGAACAGCCTGGGCTACAAAGTGAGTTCAAGGCCAGCATGAACTGCATACCGAGACCCTGTCTCAAAACAAACAAACAAACAAACAAACAAACAAACAAAAAATTTGTGATACTTGGCTTGTTGGCTTGCATTAGTACTATTTTTGTAGATAGTTTGGTTTTTTATGACTTAGTGTGGATATTTTGTGGGATTTAAAAATTATTTTTATTGGTACATTTTAGATATGTATATTGACAACCTTCATCTTTGGAAATTTGTACTTATACATGATAGATCTTGCTTTTTTCACATTTTCTTTCCTCTATTTACAAAAACTTTATTTCCTTTTTTCCTTGTCCCTCCATTCCTTTCTTCCTCTCTCCTCCCTTGTTCTCCTTTTCTTTTGAACATTTTCTTCTCATTGCTGTGTCTGTTATACATTTTAATCCTTCTGTATACTTTCAGTTTCTTACACTAGACAAACAATGTGATATTTAAACATGTGTGCCCTATTTATTTCACTTAAGAATATGGTCTCATTTTTAGATAAATGGATGTACCTATTTTGTGGGATTTAGTGATAGGTTACTAATATAGATTGACTGATAATACTGATAATGTTGACACTCTAATAAGTAGAGTAATATGGTTTCTTGCCCATTTTCAGACTCAGATTATTTTAAATCCTAAAGATGATTACAACTGGAGGCTATTTATTGTCTGTCCCTGAAAGGCTACAGAGAAAAAAGGCCTGTTTTTTTTGGCCATGCCTGAAATTAAATTTCCAAGGCTATGATTAGCTTTCTGAGACCAATTATGTATAGAGAGCACTTGTGTATCTCATAATGTCTTAAACTCAAGCATGGAATTATAATCTAGCCAACCTGACATTACTATTAGTTGCTTTTCTGCGATTAGAAACTCAAACAAATAATAAATTCTCAGGCAAGTTTTATCCTCACCATACTTTTTTTCCCCTCCAGTATTGGAATTGAACCCAGGGCTTTCTTACTGAGCTACATCCCCAGACTTAAAAAATTTTTTTTTGTTTGTTTTGGTTTTGAGACAATGTCTTGCTAAATTGTTAAACTGCCGAGGGCAGACTTGAATATGAGATCCTCCTGCTTCATTCAGGTTCACAGAGTACTGGGATTACAGGTGTTTGTGCTGCCACACCCAGCTGTCACCATACTTTTTGAGACTGGCACACACAGTAGAAAGTGTTTCTTTATTGTAGTCTTTTTAGTGGCCAAGGGTATTTTTTTTTTAATTTAAAGATTTAATTTTCTGGAGCAGTTTTAAATTTATAGCGTAACTGAGATAGCAGAGATTTCTCATTGCTCCACACATCCATAGCCATCTTTATTATCAACAGAATCCACCCAAATGGTACATTTCTTAATAGTTGGCAAAGTCACACTTAACACCTTGTCACCCACAGCCCATTGTTTACATTAGGGTTCACTGATGATATTGTATATTCTGTGATATTTGGCAAATATAATGACAATTTTACAGAGCAGAAACACTGTCTTGAAAATCCTTGTATTCCGCTTATTCATTGCTCTCTCACTGGTAAGCCTTGGCCTCCACTGATCTTTTTACTACTTCCATAGTTTGCCTTTTCCCAGAATATCATATAGTATGTACACTTTTCAGATTGGTTTATTTTACTTACTAACATTCATTTAAATTTCCTCCATTATTTCCTGCTGCTCAATATTTTTTTTAAATTTTATTTAAAGAGAGGAAAAAAAGCAAAACAAAAAAGGGTAGAAACAATACAGAATTAAAAAAAATAAACAGAAATCACTAGTTGACACATTACATATTATCTTCTTAGATATAGTTGTTCAAGTTACTAAATTAAGGCATGCAAAGTGGACATTTAAACAGTGAAGCTGCAAACAGTTCTGTTCAACAACCCAACAAAAACTTAGCAACATGGTTATCAATCCAACACACTTAAATATACATGAAGTTATATCCTTTAGAGCACTTTCTTTTCCTCCTTTTGCTTTTTAAGTCCATTATCTATTTAGTTATATTATGTTTCAGGTTGCTCAGTACCTTGCTGATCTGTTTTGTTGTTGTTATTTACTTTTAAATTTTTTTTTATTTTATTTATTTATTTTGAAGGTAGTAAAATATAGCAGAACAAGATGGGACAAAGCCAATTGAGGCAGTGCAGTGAAATTGGTACAGAACTTCACAACAGGGATAACAGCAGTAGGTACCATAGTATATCATTTTCTTCACAATAGTTGTTCCTTTAATCAGGTATAGCAAAATTGAAGGAAATACCGAAATTATAAAAACAGAATATTGAATAGAGCAATACCATTGATCAGAACACAGCAAAACAGAGGTAAAAATATTTGCCTTCAAAGAAATGGCAGAAGGAAATCCCCCTTATTTGTTATGTTGTATATAGTCACACTCCCAAGAGATGCTCAGATCTCTGGCTCCCACTTACTAGTGGGGGTGGGGGTGGTGGGGGAATGGGATGGGATGGGATAGATGTTTGATTCTTAGCCCACTCACAGGCGCTTACCAGAGCGGCAAGCTGGCTGCTTGTTTTCCCAGCGCCCCAAGTTCCAACCTGGTGCAGATCTCAGGATACGCTGACATGATTCTCGCCCTGGGGTGGCAGCAGCTTGGGAGGCCACAGCCACTTACCAAAGTGGTGAGCTGGCTGCCTGCTTTCCTGGCCCCCCAAGTTCCAAACTGGCTCAGATCTCAGGAAATGCTGACATGGTTCTCCTCAATATTCTTTAAAAACCAAAAAATTACCCGACATGGTGGCTCACGCCTGTAATCCCAGCACTTGGGAGGCTGAGGCAAGAGGATCATTGTGAGTTCGAGACCAGCCTGGGCTACAAAGTGAGCTCAAGGCCAACCTGAACTGCATAGTGAGACCCTGTCTCAAAAAGATCAAAAATAAAAAAACAACAACCCCCCCCAAATTAAAAACTGTACCACAATTTATTACCCATTCACCTATTGAAGGAAATCCTTATTGTTTCCAATATTTGGCAGTTATAAATAAAGCTGCTATATAAGCATCTGTGTATGTATTTTTGTGTAGAGTGCTCCGTTTTTTTATCTTGTTGTTTTTACTCTTTATAAAAGTTTCATTTTTGCCAAGCATGGTGGCAAACTATAATCCCAGCTACTTGGAAGGAGGACCCAAGTTTGGGACCAGTCTGAGAAATTTTATTTTGTTTCAAAATAAAATAAAAATGTAAAAATGGCTGAGGAAGTAGCTCAGTGTTGACTGGCATAGGTTAGGCTATAGGTTCAATCTTCAGTACTGCAAGAGGAAAAAAAATTGTTATTTTATAGTAGGTAGGTACATTTTAACATTTTTTTGGTTAAAATTGCTTCTAAAAACTATATTATTTAAATGCCAACTTTTTACACTGTTTAATTGAAAAGGTAAACTCTTAGCACTTTTTAACATGCATTTCTAGACAAATATTTTGTGAATAATTTTCCATTAAAATCTTTTCATGAACAAAGTGTATGGGTCTAGAAATTTTATTTTTTGAGATGGGGTCTCACTGTATTGCCCAGGCTGTCCTTGAATTCTTGTTCTGAAGTAATCCTCTTGCCTCAGCTACCCAAGTAGCGGGAATTTTAGGTGAGTGGTACTGTGCCTAGCTTTGTAATGTGAATGTTTCTAACCCAAAATGTTAATTTATCTCTAGAAATAAGTAGTTCTTTTTTTATCAATTGAGTGTTTAATGAAATAAAAGTTATTTCCTTAGGTGTGGTCATGGTGTTGTGGTTACATATCTGTTGTTTTGGTTTGGGTTTTTTTTGTTGTAAAAGTATGACATAAAGTTCAGTGTTTTAACCAGTTTTAAGCATACAGTTTAGTTGTGTTAACCATATGCACCTTCCATGCAGCAGATCTCTAGAACTTTCCTATCTTGCAAAAGTGAAACTCCACCCATTAAACAACTCTCTGTTTACTTCTTATTCCTCAGCTCTTGGTAACCACATCCTAATTTCTGTTTCTCATTAATTTGGTTATCTAAGTACCTCAGGTAAATCAAATCATATAATACAACATTTGTCTTTTTGTGTCTGCCTGATTTCATTCAGCATTATGTCCTCAAGGTTCATCCATGTTATAGAATTATTCATAGAATATGACAGAATTTTCTACTTTTATAGAATAAGTAATATTCTGCTCTATGTATATATGGTACATTTGCTTTATACATTTATTAGTTAGTGAATGTTTATTTCTTCTCTTGGCTAATGTGAATAGTGCTGAAGTGAGCACAGGGGTGCAAATATGTCTGAGATCTTTCAAATATCTCTGAGTTACTATGTTTGGGACTATTGGATCATACAGTAATTATATTTTAATTTCTTTTCTTTTTTATTGAGCTGGATATTTAACCCAAGGCCTAGGGCATGCTGGACAAGCAGCTACCAATGGAGCCATACTACCAGCCCTTATTTTTTAGTTTTTTGAGGAATATCCATACTGTTAATGACTACACTTTTTTTTTTTTACATTCTTTTTTTGGTCTTTTTGAGACAGAGTCTTGCTATGCAGTTCAGGCTGGCCTTGAGCTCACTTTTGTAGCCCAGGCTGGTCTCAAACTCGCAACAATCCTCCTGCCTCAGCCTCCCGAGTGCTGGGATAACAGGCGTGAGTCACTGCGCCCCGCTTTTTTTTTTTGTTTGTTTTTTAACATTTTTAACAGTTTACAAGGGTTACTATTTTTCCGTGCCCCCTCCATCTCTTGTTATTTTCTCTCTTTGTGGGTAGGAGGAGTGGCCACCCTTACTGGTGTGAAGTGATATCTCATTGTGGTTTTGATTTCGTTTTCCTGATAATTAGCAGTGTTGAACATCTTATCATATGCTTTTTGTTTGTTTGTATGTCTTCTTAGGGAAAGGTTCTTTCTTGATTGTTTCAGGTTGATGTTTATTCAGTGGGGTTATGGGGTTATTGTAAACAGAATTTCCCCTTCTTAAAAACAACCCAAAACCTCCAAACTTTGTCAGATGTCTTTGGGGTTGAGTTAGTAACTGATGAATACTGTATAGATATAGAGCTATAGATATATAAATAGAGATGTAGATATAAGGATATTTACCTTACTGTTTAAAGATATTTTCATAGTAAAGAAAAATAAATTAGACTGGGTTTTACTGAGTTTGACTGGAAATGTATGATGTCTATTCAAATTTATATTAAGGGACAGAAAAGTGAGATTCAATAGAGCACATTTGAAGTCAATAATTTCTGAAAATGTATTAGTTTTCCAGTGTTCTCATAATATATTACCACAAATTTAGCAACTTAATATTCAGTTATCTGTACCCTGATTTCACAGTTCGATAGATCAGAAGTCAAGGGATAGTGTCACTAAGCTAATACTTTGCATTAGGATTCACAAAGGAGAGGTCAGGTGCCTGAGGACTGAGTTTTTAGAGCTCTAGGAGTGAATTGGCTTCCAGACTCTTTGGAGCTATTGTCAGAATTCAACTCTGTGAATTCAGCTGATGACTGAAATCTCTATTTCCTTGCTGGCTGTCGACTGTGGGTTGTTCTTAGCTTTTGGAGGCCACCTGTGGTTCTTAGATCATGGCTGTCCTCCTGTCTTTAAAGCTGCAACAGCGGGTGGAGCCCTTTGCTTCAAGTCTCTCCAGCCTTCCTCTTCTGCTTCATCTCTTCTCTTCCCTCTTTTGCCATATCTCACTAATTCTTTCACTTCTGCTTTTAAGGGCTTAGATAATTATGTTAAGTCCACCAGGATAATCTCTATTTCAGTCATCTGGTGTGTAACCTTAACTTCATAATAAGTCCTGGATTAATGTTTGATTGAATAGCTAAGGAATAGGAATCTTGGGAGACATCTTTAGATTTCTTCCTCTGCCAAAAAGAAATATAACTGAATTCTAACCAAAAACATCATTTCCTAAAATATTTTCTTTCCCATGGCTATTAAGGTTAAAGTTAGTACCAAAGAATAGATTTTTTAAGAGAAATGTTATTGTAGTTACCATTCTGGCAATTACTGTGGAAAGTGTCTTAGATATTTATGAAAGCAAGGAAAATGCAAATAACTATCTTTAGAAATACTTGTTTTTACAATAAAAACTATTCTTAAATCTTTTGTACAAACCAAATAATAACTGGGAAAATACCACATTATGAATTCCAAAAAAAGGTCTTTAAAATGTAATGTATTTCTATTGCTATAATCAATTAAAGTTGATGTTCTTTATCCCTTAAAAAAAAAGATGTAATTGGTTTTATTTTAATGTGCTGGCTTATACTATTTTCAATCATAACTGACCAAGTAGAACTAAATTTGGCCTGTTTATTACCCTGGTGTTATCTTTTATTTTGAGTATGTACTCAGGATATACAATATTGTACACATAGTTTTACATACATTCAAAAATATATTCTTATATTTGTAACCACTCCAAGATACTGAATTCCAATAGGCTGTACTAAACACATATTCATTCTTTCACATGTTGTAACTCTTTACTGTCTTTGTCCCCACCTTTATCTGATTTTTATGCATCATCAGAATCAAGGTCCTTGCCAAATTCTTTCCAGTCTATCGGTTTTCTCCTGGCAGATCCTGTGGTCTTTACTTTCAGCTGCTCTTTGCTCACTTACACTTCCTTGCTTCTCTGACTTTCCTTCATTTATAGTCTGACACTCCCAATACTTTCCTTTGCATCATCATTTTCCTTCACCCTCTCTTTTCCCAGGATACCAACCTTCTCCAACTTCTCATCTCTCTGGGTCATTTTATCTCCTCACATGGCTTCTTCCACAACACAAATACTAACAGGTCCCAACTCAGTGTTACAAATTCAGACCACTCCTCCAACGTTTTAATTCTTTTTTTTTTTGTACCGGGGATTGAACTCATGACCTCGCGCTTGCCAGGCAAGCACTTCTGCAGCTGAGCTAAATCCCCAGCTAATTCTGTATTTCTAACAGTGTATCTGTTATCTACTTCTAGATAGCACTTCATATTTAGTATATCTAAACCTAAATTTCTGACCACCAAACTTGGATCTTTCCTTACTTTGTTAGTGGTTCTCTCCAGTTACACAAGAAAGGAATTTGCTCAAGTATTTCTTACCTATTCCTTCTTTTCTTAATATCATAGTTTATTCCTTAGCAGGTCCTAGAGAGTACATCTCCTAAATAATACATGAGTGCATCATCTCTTCATTATTCTTCTGGTACCATAATCCATATCTTCACTTGGTCTTATTTGCCCCCTGAAATAGCACAATCTATCCCTTTCAGATCTATCTGCCATCCACTGTGCTTCAGAGTTGTCTTCCTCAAAGTGCGTATTAGATCAGGTTTATCAACCTTCAGTGGTTTCCCATTGCCTTCAGGAGACCTTGCACAGTTCTGAACATAGCCTTTTATTTCTGGTGCTTTCCTATCTTGCCTTTTTAGTCCTGTTACTACCACAGCTGGCACCTGTTATAGGTTAAAATTAGTGGTCAATTTAACACCAGCTGAATTAAATCAGTGTGGTGCTGAGTGTAGATGCCCCACCAGAAGAAAATTACCAGCATAAAAGGAGAAATGGAGAGGATCGGTGAGGCATTGTGGGGTCTCCTAAGTGTCATTGTTTGGAGCCATTGGTTCTCCTGAAGGAGTTTGTCATGGCTAGCTTCCCTGATATGAATTCAGCCATTATCAGTGGAGGAGCTCAGGACCTTGTCCCTGAGAGTGGCTGTGGTTCACTTTGGAGGAGCTCTGCTCCTTACATTGAGCATCACTTCCTGAGTCTGGAGAGGAGGATGTGTGCTGTCTTATCTCTGGGAGAAGCTTGTCATGCTTGCTTCCTGACATACACTTGACTGTTGTCATTGTCAGAGGAGCTCAGGACCTCATTATTGCTGAGGACAACTGTGGTACTTTCGGGGCAGCCCTGGTCCTTTTATTTTATTTTATTTTTTGTCTTTTTGAGACAGGGTCTTGCTGTGCAGTTCAGGCTGGCCTTGAGCTCACTTTGTAGCCCAGGCTGGCCTCAAACTCACAATGATCTTCCTGCCTCAGCCTCCTTAGTGCTAGGATTACAGGCATAAGCCACCAGGCCCAGCTCTGGTCCTTATTTTGAGTGTCACTTTTTTGCTCCAGTGTAGAAGCCTCAGCCTACAAGCACAGGCCCTTTGCCCCACTGGCATAGACTTCTTAGCTTCCACTGCTGACCTTTGGGCCTTCCCAGTGCAGATCCATAAAACAGACTAGCATGAGTCATTGTCGTGGTCTCTAGACCTCCAATTGGACTGGTGGGAGGCATCATGAGCTCAGCTGGACTCATGCAGGATATTGCTGTGGGATCCAGGCTCTCAGCTGGATTTTCTAGGTCTTTCGTGTGTGGACAGATTTCCTGCACTTTCTTGTATTTAACTCTGGGTGACTATTGTAAAATAATATTATAAATTCTGTGTCCTGTATGTAATTGTTCTCCTTGCAACCCCTGACAACAACAGCACCATTTGCTCTAGCATTTCTGAAAAATGAGTTTCCCCAAAATATCTCTTTCTATCTCAATTGTCAACCTATCTATCCCGTCTTTTCCACTTTGCACTAGAATTCCCTTTCTCCAATGTACCCTGCATATTTGTTCACCAGGTTTGTCTTTTTATATCTCTTTTAAGTCTCTATTCAACAATAGAGTGACCTTTCAACAATCCCTTCCTAACATCCTGCTGGTATCAATATACATCACCTGTGTCCCACACTGTGGGCAAATGACACATACACACACTCCTCTTACAGCACTTAGGATATTGAAATGTCATTAGGTTTTTCCTGTCTTTTTTCTGCCCCAGGCTGTGATCTCCAAGACAGCTGAAATGTCTTTTCTTGTCCGCTCTTCCTAGTCCAGAACAGATACTCAAAGAATGTTTGTTGACTGAATAAATTGACTCAAACATTTGTAAAGATAAGTTTTACAGAGGTGATTAGATAACTGTGTCTTTAAAAGGAACTGTACACATCCTGAGAGGTACATAAGATGCTGATTTTGGGTATTGGAAGAGATTTGAGCTTTTATTCTATATAATTAATAGTATAAACATTTTTTTACCAGAATAACTGTCTTCTGTACATATTTTGGTTTTTATTTTAATAAGCATCTCCCTTGAAGAATCCATCCAAAATTATGATTATATAATTTAAATGTCTACTTTTGTGTAATAGATTATTATATTCATAAATTTATGTAGACTATAAATATAGTAGAGACTGATGTTTAGAAATTTTTTCCTTGAGAAGGTTGTACCATCAAAAAAATGTGGACCATGGGCAATAGAGTACATGCTTAGTATTATTATTATTATTATTTTTTATCAGTACCTAGGGTCAAACTCACGACCACATGCTCACAAGGCAGGTGCTTATGCCACTGAGCTAAATCCCCAGCCCCAGTAGTATTATATAAGATCCTAGGTCTATCTCCAGCACAAAAAGAAAATAGAAAAAAATTGGAAATCATTGGTCTAAATAATGAGTTTTAGCTCTATTTGTTTATTGATCACATTTATATAATATACTATGCATTTAAATGAGTTCTTAGCTTTCTTACAGTACAATCATCTGTTTTACAGTGTTTGATAGTTGCCTTTTTAACTTCACTAAATCTTTTGCTTAACTTGCTTATTTTAGATAGTAACAACTCTGTTTTTATTCTACTTTGGGTAGTCTTTCTAGAAGGAGTGTGTGTGTGTTCCTTTTTATGACTGTTTTTCCTTCTTTTTTACTTCCCTCTTTCTTGTCAGCTACACTTTTACACTGTCAGACTTAGTAACATCTATATATCATTTAGCTACCACACCCAAGTCCCCATCTAAATTGAATCCAAAAAAATGAAAACTATAATAGTACTATCATGTAACTGATTAATTCTTCCATAAAATAAATTCTCCCTTTTGAACCAAGATCCATAGACTGTAGCTTATTTTTCCTTTGTCTTGAGAAGCACATAGAATTAACAGACTTTGACTATTGCCTCTTGTTATTAAGCATGTTACTGTAAGGATTTATCCATCCCAGAAGCCACAACCATATATCTACCAGTAGGGAAAAAAAATGTGACATTTATAAATTCCCTATCAAAAGTCCCTTTTTATTTAGAAATCATGCTTGCTTTCTTTGACTTATTTCCACTAAAGAATAGTAATTGAAAACCTAGTCTTCTGGATCCCTAATAAACAGTAATCTTTGAAATCACCATGGATGATAATTACTCCCCAGAGCAGTCAATTTACTGTTCGTTTGGAATTATTAGTTATGATCAGCTGTAGGACAGGGACATTTCTTTCATCATCTGTTTCCCAAACCTAAATGAACTGAGCTAGTACTGGAGACTGAACCACTTGAATAATGAAAATCATTTTCACCTTCGGGGAGAGAACTACAGGTAGGAATTGGATATGATTTGGTATGTATAAAAAAGTAAAGGGAGAATGAAATGAAACACTTTTGGCCAGTCTTTCTCTTAGGGTCCTGAAATTTATGTCTTGAGATTAAACATATCAGTTAGTTCTGGCCTGAGATGAAGGACATCTCTAATTTTAGTATCCCCTAAAATACAATTCTATAAATACTATTTAGTGCAGAGCCAATCTGTATGCTAGAATTACATTTTATTCTCTCTAGGGCCAGGATAATGATCCCTGGGCTTTCATGATTTCAGCTTTAAAGCAACTGGGTCCTCTTTTCTCATACTCCATCAATTCCTTATAATCAGGGTGCATAAAACTTGCTTCATATATATGTAGCTTTTGATGCTGTGCTTTATCCTTCTTTCTTTTAAAAAACTATTTAGGGATTTTCTAGTTGTATTTATTTTTTGCTGGCATAATATACTTTTATATAGCCTCATTTTTCTGTACTTTTTTTTTTTTTTTTGTACCAGGGATCAAACTCATGACCCCACGCTTGCAAGGCAGGCACTTATACCACTGAGCTAAATCCCCAGTCCCTTCTATACTCTTGGTTGTATTTTATTTTTATTTCTTTAAGACAAGGTCTTACTTGTAGTCCAGGCTGGCCAATGTCATTATTTAGCCTTTGTAGATCCCCTTTTCCTCCCACCCCAGGATCTCTTTTTTTTATACTTTGTTTTGAAATTCCCTGAGGAACTAGATGAATGTGGGTCTTTTGGATGCTACTGAGTCCTTTGAATCTTAAGACCTCATTTTTTTTCTTCAGCTCTGGGAAATTCTATGACTTAATAGTTTTTCTCTACTTTTTTCTGTTTCTTATTTCTTTTTTCTAGGGTTTTGTTAGTCAAATAGGGTTGGTTTTTATGTGTCCTTTATTTCATTATTTTCATCCTTATATTCAATGTGATTTTCTTAACTTCATTTTTCAGATCATCTGTTGATTTTCCTTTCCATTTTCTAACCATTTTTTTAATTTCCAAGGAATTGTGGGGTGAGGGTGGGGCGAGAATGGGGAGAGACCATTTTTTAAGACAGGGTCTCCCTGGGTAGTTCAGGTGGCTTTGAACTCACTATATACATCACATCAGGCTGGCCTTAAACTTGTAGTAATCTTTCTGTCTCAGCCTCTCAAGTACTGGGATTACAGACCTGTGCCACAATGCCCAGCAAATTTCCAAGGATTTTAAATTTGATTTTAAATTTGGGGATGACAGTAAGCAATGTATGTACCATTGTTGCCTCCTGATCAACATATTTTGAAATTTTGTTTTTTGGGGTTTTTTTTCTTCTTTCTTTTTTATTCTTGAAATAAAATGGATTTGGAAAAAAATAATTAATTAATTTGATTTTAAAAATTCTTATAAGACCTTCTGTTTCTCTCCCTCCTCTTCTCCCCTCTCCAGTGGACTACTTTACTCTGGTTGGATCATATCCACACTAGAAGCTTTGGCTTTCTCAGGTCATTGTTCCTTCAGCTGTCTGTTTTCCAGCTGAGAGTTAATGCCAGGCTTCCCATGATCTGTGTGGGGCAGGGGAAGTAGATGAAGGTGCCAAGCAGAGCAGCTCCAGGAACAGATCTTCAATTATCCCTGCTGTCTTCAACCTCACTCCTCACTGCTGCCCTCTCTTGTACCTATTGGCTCAGAGCCCAGAGCCATCAGGTGTTCCAAGAGGCAGATTGGCTCTCTAGATTCCTTTCAGCATTCCAGCAAGCAGCTTGGCTTCCAGCTCCTTTTAGTTTGCTGGTAGAATATTCTGGGTTGTGACTTTCTCAGCCTGCCTCATCTATCACACAATTTAATTTAGTTTTTGAATCCTAGAAAGTTGTTGGATCTCTTATTCTCTGTTGAATCTTCCATTTTCCTTTCTTTATTCTGGTGGTAGGGATTGAGCCCAAGACTTGCACTGTTAGGCAAGTGCTATACTACTGAACTACATCCCTGCCAAACCTCTTTTGTTTTAGACAGGATTTTGCTATGTTCCTAAACTGGCCTCCACCTTGGAGTCATGCCTCAGCCTTCTGAGTAGCTGAAATTACAGGTGTGTACCACTGTGCTACCCAGCTTTCCTTTTTTTTGGTGTTAGAGGTTTCTTTGGCCTCCTTTATTTGAGTTAAAACTTGTGTTTTGCAAGCTATAAGTCACAAACATGTATCTTCAATCTATCATTTTCAATTAAAAGTCCTCAAGTGAATTTTATGTTTTCTGAATATGTATCTACCTACTGTGTTTATCTTGGTGGCTGCAATATTTGTTTAAGCATTGCTTAATTAATAAATTAGTAAAATAAGGTAAAGGAATTAGATAAATAACATCAAAGGAATAAAGATATAATATCATGGAAACAGAAGCAAAAATAGACAAGTGGAATTTTATATTAGGCTACATAGTTTCTGTACACATTATGGCTTGTATCTAGATGCTCCCCCTCAAACCCTCATGTGGTCCTAGGTTTTAGAGGTGGCTGTATTTAAAATGTATGGTGCTGGGATTAAGAATGTGTGATTACTAAATTAGTCCACTGATAATTCTGGGTGTGGATAATGGGAAGGCATGAGTGCTACCCTCTCCTAAGTGTAGGGGAGGCTGGATAGACTTTAGGGGACAGAAAGAGGGCTGCTATTGTTGAATGCTACTGGCCACTTGCTGCTTGCTGCTTTTGCTGTTTTCTGCCTGCCATAAACTGTTTTTCCTCTGCAATGCTCCTCTGCCATGCCACCTTGCCTTGGATCTAGCCAACTATGAACTGAAATATGTACAAACTGTGAGCTTTTCCTCCTTTAACTTTGGGCTTTGTGCCAGGTGTGGTGGTGCAAGCCTGTAATCCCTGTACTTGGAAGCCTGAGGCAGGAGGATCGCTGTGAGTTTGAGGCCAGCCTGGGCTACGTAAGTGAATTCAAGGCCAGCCTCCACTACAAAGTGAGACCGTGTCTCAAAAAGGGGTGAGAGGATATTTTGTCTCAGTAACAAGAAGAGACAACTTACAGAATGGGAGAAAACATTTGCAAAATACATATCTAGTAAGGGGTTAATTTCAAGACTGATAAGGAACTCTAAAAATTCAATGGTCAAAAGACAACCCAATTTTATTTTATGTATTTATTTATTTTTATTTTAAAGATAGTAAAATACAACAAAAGACAGGACAAAACCAATCAAGACAGTGCAGTGAAATTGATACAGAACTTAGAGCAAGATACCGAGATAACAATAATAGGTACCATAGTATATATCTTGTTATCTTCACAATAGTTGTCCATTCAATCAGGTATAGCAAAAGCAAACCAAAAACAGAACACTATAAAACCAATCAAAACAGAATATTGAATAGAGCAAAACAATTAATCAGAATAAAACAGTGAAAACCATATTGGCCTTCAAAGAGATGATAGAGGGAAATCCCCCATATTTGCTATATTGCATACTATCATCCTAAGAGAGGCTCAGATCTCTGGCCCCGGGTCAGCATAATCAACCAAATAAAACAAGCATTTAGTTGCTTTATGTACCTTAGTTGCTATCAACTCTGGCTGAGCTCAAAACCATCTAATTGCTGACAGGGTGGGGGTGGGGGGCACAGGACGTATGATTCTCAGCCTGCTTACTAGTAGGCTCATAGGAGACACTGACTTATTCTCTCCCTGGTGCGCCCACGGCTTGCTTGTGCAGCTTACCAGGAAGGATGGCTTATTGCTTTTTTGGTCAGTCCCCCAAGTTCCAGTATGGCTGATTCTCAGGAGATGCTTGTTCTCAACAATCCAGTTTTAAAAGTGGGTAATAGACCTATGTAGAGATTTCATTTACAAATGGTATATGAAAAAATGTTCAATGTCACTGATCATCGGGAAAATATAAATCAAAATCACAGGAGATATCACTTCACCAAAGTGTGAATGACTGTTACCAAAAGGACTAAAGATAAATGCTGGTGAGGATGTGAGAAAAAGGCAACACTTGCACATTGTTGGTGGCAATGTAAGTTCAAACATATGCAAAAACAGTATGGAGGTATCTAAAAAAATTGATATGATTTAGCAATCCCATTACTCAGTGTAGACCCAAACCAAATAAAATCAGTGTGTCAAAATGACTATACCATGTTCGTTGCAGCACTTCACAAAAGCCAAGAAATGGAAGCAACTGAAGCGTCAGCTGATAAATGAATAAAGAAAATATGGTACATATATGCAATAGAATGCTACTCAGCCATAAAAAGAATGAAATCTTTCTATTGGCAACAAATGGATGGAATAAGTCATTATGGTAAATGAAATAAGCCAGGCATAGAAAGACAACACATGATCTTATATAGAGAGTATAAAAAGTTGATTTCATAAAGTTGAGAGTAGGATGGTAGGTGGTTACCAAACATTGTAGGTAGTAGGGAGGATGGAAGAATGGGAAAAGTTTGGTCAATGGGTACTAAATTACAGTTAGAAAGGAGTAACAAGTTCTGGTATGCTGTTTCATGGTAGGGTGACTATAGATAATAATGTATGTCTCAAAACTCAAAGAATTTTGAATGTTTTTATTATGAAATTATAAATATTTGAAGAAATAGATAACATTTAACCTCATATAAAAAATGCATACAGGTATCAAAATATCACCAAACCCTACTAATATGAACAATTTTATTTATGTTTTTAAAAATTTTATGTTTTTAATGTATCAAAAAGAAATCTAATTTAAATAAAACAAAAAGATGATGGCACTTGCTTTTTAAAGAATCTGGTACAATAACAGTTTATTTGAATAAATATAAGCTACACAAATGTTAGAATCTTAAAATTATTAGCAATTTTGTGCCTTCTATGAACAACAGAATAGTCAACATATCCTTTCATCTTTACTCAGTGCTACTGACACTCTGGTTTTGATAATAATTCTGTTCTATAAAAGATCTTTTTTGGGAGAGGATACCAGGAATCAAACTCATGACCTTGTACTCACCAGGCAGGAACTGTTTTGCTGAGCCATATCCCCAGCCCCTATAAAAGATCTTTATATTAATGTCATGAAATGCTTAAACACTTCATCAGCTTTTAAATAGTATTTGGTAAAACAGAAAGACTCATGAAATAATTTATTCCCTTAGGACAAAAAAGGGATAAACAAGCCTTTTTAGTCTATGATAGCAGAATGTTTGGTGAATTTAAAACCCTTAATTATTATGCTTGAAGCAAAAACTTCATTGGCTTTAGTCTGATTCTTAGCTTTCACGAGTAGTTCTTCCTTTGATACAGTATTTTTTTTTTTTTAGTGCTCATCATTTTGCTGTTGCACTTTTCCTCATCAAAAAGTATTCATTGCTTGCTTCCGTATATTCCCAGTGTGATGTAGATAGGATGGGCTACAGATGCACATTGACTTTTATTTTAAACTTGGGTGCACTTTTCAGAGAAGATGGAGCATGGGTAGTTTAAGGGAATCAGTTTTGAGATCTTCGAATTTCCTGTGTGCTTTTTCTCAGCACTGCTCTGCTTGAGAACCTGGTATGCATGTGCAGGCTTTGATTCCTCACATTCTTTCAATGATTTCCTCACTCCCACTTTGATAAGAGAAAGGCATACTGCTTATCTATCTCAGATCTAACAAAGATTCACTGCTCTGGATGAAAAATCCACCAGGATGCAAAGGACAGTTTGAAAATATTGGAGTCTGTGTTGAGACAGAAGAAATAGTATATCTTAGGGGGTGACTGGATAAGAGTTCCTTTTGGCTGTTCAAATACTGTAGTTTCCAATATTTTGATGTCAACAACATGAAAGAAAACTGAGTTGTCTGCTAAGCCATTAATAAATCAGTAAGTATATTTTTGGTAGTATATTACCGTTATGTCAGATAACTCAAAGGATTTCAAAGAGCTGAAAGAGAACGGTTATACTAAGACTATTCTCTACATTTATGTGAAAGAGGTTTCTCAGCACTTAAGTTTTAAAAACAAAAAAGTAGGGATGAAATTAAAGCTAACTTAGTTCATTCTGGCAATAAATAATAGTCACTGCATGGAAATGTGAGCTAATGAAATCAGAAAAATCTTACCCATCTGTTTGAAAGATGCACATACAATAAATTTTTCCTTCTCACATTTAAGAATTTTAAAATCAAAATTTACAGCATATTTAATTTTAATTGATTAGATCATAATAAGTTTAAAAATTCAAACAATTGGAGCCTTTTATTAAAAAATTTTAAAAATTTATTTCAGTTTATAGAGAGATTGTTGCTGAGGAAAAGTGTAACAAAGAGGTCAAGAAAAGACTTCCATACAACAAGATATATCACTTTAAAAACAATTTTAGGGGGCTGGGGATTTAGCTCAATGGCTTAAATGCCTGCCTGGCAAGCACGAGGTTGTGAGTACCGGACTTCCTCCAGTCCGGTAACAAAAACAAAAAAAAAACAATTTTATGTAGAAGGAATTACCTTTCCTAATGTTAAAACTTTTTATGTAGTTACATTGGTCAAGATAGTGTGGGATTGGCTGAGAGGTAGATATACAGAACAATGGAATAGAATATGTAAACTGGAAATAGTGCCACATAATGTGCCTAATTAATTATAACAAAGAAACAACAACAATCTAAAGGAAGAAGGGTGAGCCTTCTTAATAAATGGTGCTGGAGCAGTTGGATATCCATACACCAAAAACAACAATGAAAAATACTCCCCTAAAGAAAAAGAAAACAAAACCCTAAACAGTATACTTTATACAGAAATTAACCTAAAATAGATCATGGATATAATTAGAAAACATAAAACCATAAAATTTCTAGACAGAAAAGGAAAAACTCTTTAGGACACAGGATTGAGCAAAAAGTTTTTGGATTTCCAAATGTGGTCATTCATACCAGTAATCCCAGCACTTGGGAGGTTTATGCAGGAGCATCATAAATTTGAGACCAGCCTGCATTACATAGTGAAACTCGATGAAAAAAATAGTTTTGGACTTCACACCAAGAGCATGACCTACAAAAGGAAATGGTAAATTTGATCTCATTGGGGCTGGAGATTTATCTGAATGGCAAAAGTGCCTGCTTGTGGCAAGGGCAAGGTCCTGAGTTTGATCTCCGGTACAAAAAATAAATAAATTTGATCTCATCAAAATTAAAATTGTTCATTCTGTAAAAGATCCTGTTAAACGGATAAAAAGACAGCCCCATTATCTGATTATATTTGACAGCTTTCTGTTCCTGGCGCAAAGTACCTCATATACACAGCTTTATAGGATAGGTTTATTTGGCTCATGATTTCAGAGATTTCAGTCCATGGTTGACTGGCTCCAAGGCAGAAGCATCACAGCAGGAGTGCATGGTGGAGAAAGACTTGGCATTCTGGAAGCAGAGAACAGTGAGAGCCAGAGCAAGGGAAAGGGGCTGAGAACAAGAGTATAGTATTTTTCTCTAGGTTACACCTCCAGTGATCTACTTCCTCCAGTCCAGCTCCCACCTCCTAACAACATATTCAGCCATGAATTAATAAATTAATGATGAAATGACTTTTAAAGCCAAACCATAACACTGACAAACAGCTAGTATTTACAGAGTACAAAGAACCATAAAAAGTCAAGCCAGGCATGGTGGAGCACACTTGTAATCCCAGCACTTGGGAGGCTGAGGCAGGGGGATCATCATGAGTTTGAGACCAGCCTGGGCTATATAGTAAGTTGAAGGCCAGCCTGAACTACACCATATCTTAAAGACTAAGAATAAGAAAAAAGAATAAGAATGAGGAAAAAAAAGGGGGGGGGGTAGGAGAAAGGGAAAGAGTTAGAAAATGGGAGAAAGACATGTAGGTATATTTCATCAAAGATGATATGTAAATAAAAGCATGAACGAAAAGATTTAAAGCACATTAGCCTTTTAAAACCACAACAAGATCACATCAGAAGGCTAAAATTAAAAACAATGACAACACCAAATATTGACTAGGGTGGAGAGCACTCTGTTCATATATTGACGTAAAATGATGTAGCAGTACAAAACAGGTGGGCACTTCTTTTAAAAACTGAACATAGAACTATCATATGGCTCAGCAATTAAACTTCTAGACATTTGTCTCAGAAAAGTAAAAACATATTTGCTATGGACTGAATTGTTTCTCCCCAAGGTTCATATGTTGAAGCCCAAATCTCAGTATGATAGTATTTGAAGATGGAGTATTTGGGAGAGAATTAGGTTTAGATAAGGTCATGAGCACAGGGCCTGCATGATAGAATTAGTGCCCTTAAAGAGACATTAGAGAACTAGATTCTCCATTGCTCTGCCTTGGCTCCCTCACTTTTTCTTTCTTCTCTCTCCTCCCTGAATGACAAAGAGAGACAAAAGCCAGGTGTATGCTAGCCAAGAAGAGAGTTTCAACAAAACTTCATCTTAATTCCACCATAATCTCAGACTTCTAATCTCTAGAACTGTGAGGAAATACATTTCTGTTGTTTAAACTATCCAGTGGGTTTTGTTGTCATAGCCCAAACTGACTAATGTTCTTACGCACTTACTTTCACCTAAACCTATATATTAGTATTTATAGCAACTTTGTAACAGCCAAAGGCCAGAAACAGTCCAGATACCATCAGTGGATGAGTAGTTAAATAGTGTTAGGTCCATACTATAGAATGCTTGCTACTCAGGAATGAAAAAAACAAAACCAACCAACCAAACAAAAAAAACCAAATTATTATTGATACAGGCAACTAGTTGGCTGAAATTTAAGGAAATTGTACTGAACCAAAAGCCAAACTTAAAAGCACATATATGTATGTTTCCAATAATAATAATATTTGTGAAATAATAGTTACAGAGAGGGAAAATAGAATAATAGTGGCCAGAACACAGGGAAAAGGCAGGGAAATAGTAGTTATAATTATGAAAGGTAAGCTGAAGGTAACTTGTGGTCATGGTACCATTAAGTATCTTGATTGTAGTAGTAGTTACACAAATTTACACTTGGAGCAAAAGTGCAGAGAGCTACACACAAATGAGCAACTGTATATCTGGTAAAATTTCAGTAACTTTTGGATTGTATAATTGTCAGTGCCTTGGTTTTGATGTGTAAACTGTCAGTTATACAAGACATGTCAGTTATATATTAACATGTTGGGAAATGCTGAGTGAAGAATGCATGGAACCTCTTTGTAAATTTTTTTCTTCCTCCTGCTGCTCCTTCCTCTACCTCCTCCCCTTCCTCAGTATCTTCCTCTTCCTCCCTCTTCCTCTGTGCTTGTGATTGAAGTCAGGGTGTTGTGCATGCTAGGCAAATGCTCTACCAGTGAGCCACCCACACAGCCCCTCATCTTCTTAAGCAGGGGATTAAGCATTCCATTTCACCATGAACTGGCTTAAGATACCAGTACTTGTAGGATTAGTTATATTGTTGTATAAATCAATTTCAGTCATTTAATAAATGTGCATTATGTCTGATCGTTTTCTAGGTGATAGAGAAGAATATGCTGGAAAGGGGTGTCATAGAGGGTATCTGGAAGGGTGGGGAAACAAGATTAAAGCTTTGGAGGCTACAAATAGTAGAAATGAGGTTTTGTTTTGTTTTTACAAATGCAGTGCTTCACATGATTTATGAATATTTTGGATAACTGAAAAATACTGTCGAGTGCTTTATTAAGGGATTTGTATTTGTGAAGATTAATTAACCCACAATAAATCCTATTAGATCAAATTAATAGTCAGGCTTGGTGGCACACGCCTATAATCCCAGCACTTGGGAGTCTGTGAAACATGAGGATTGCTGTGAGTTAGACCAGCCTGGGCTACGTAGTGAGTTCAAGCCCAGCCTGAGTTATATAATGAGACTCTATCTAAAAAAACAAGAACAAAACAAAAAACAAAGCAAAAACAGATTAATGTAAAAATGGGCTATAGCTATATCTACAGAGTAAATGTAAAAGCCATTATATTGTGTAGACTTCCCTCCCCATAGGTGATAGAAATTAGACAGAATGATATGATTGACTTAAAGATTTCTTATGTAACAGGTATTTTTATTAAAGTAATTTTGCATTTAAAGAAATCTAATGTTATATGATTTTAAAATGAACAATGTAATTTAGCATGAGGTTTCAAGTATGTGATTTGATTTATATTAATTTATTTGTCTTTCTTACCTTAGTTTCTCATTTGTTTGGTAAGGTGATATTGATGATTTTTCTTAACTTCTCTAATAATTTTTCTTACCTTTGTAATAATAAATCTGAGGGAATTAATTGGCCATTGAAAGAGAAATGTTTTTGCTCCCTCATTAAATGCTATGATACCCCAAAATTATATGTGTTTTCATGTCTATAAAAATACATTACGGCTTTCTATACTAAACTGTTGCCTATAAGTCCCATTAGTGAAATGGACAGTATTCTCTATCAAGTTTATTATATTTGTTTATCTTGGGAATCAAGGTTTTTCAAGAGCTGTTAACTTACCCATTGTATAAGAATTCTAAAAATTTGTGCCAGCTGTTTTTAAATCTTGTCATATTAAGTACAAAAAATTTTATTATTGGATATGATAATAAGCAACAGCTGTAACAAACTACAAAGTCACACACCTTTGTAATAATGTAAATAGGTGAATTTTTTGTAATCTATAGGAAAAAAATTATATATAATGTATATTATATTTATATATTATATTTTTTATTATATTTAATATTATATATATTTTATATTTAATATTATATTATAAATTATATTATATTTAAAATTATATATTATATATTTTTTGGTACCGGGGATTGAACTCATGACCTTGTGCTTGCCAGGCAGGCACTTACACCTCTGAGCTAAATCCTCAGCCCTCTTTTAATGTTTTTGTAAATAATTTACCTTGTTACTTGAGAAAAGGACTAGATGGAATAACATGATGGAGATATAAATGGGCACTTTATAATATATATTTACTAAAATGGGAAACATGGATTTTCCCCCCTACATCTAAAAGCACTTTTCAGAAATGATGCTTTCCAGAGATATATATTAAATAGATATTTAGATGAGATGTCCTAATCTAAGCCTTTAACAGATAAGGTAGAATAAGTTCAAACATTTGAGTCTCCTCTGCTAAGGAAGTTGTGAGGTCATAGCCCCAGCCAGAAGCTTCTTCACCTGTAAATGTTGGGAAGTTGGAAGGTAGAAGTAGCTGTAATTCATAATTTAAGATTGTGGCTTTGTTTTACAAAAATTCTAATGTGTTAGGAAACGTGTTTCCTTTTACTACAAAGAATGACATTTAAATTTCAAATGACTTTGATGTTGACTAGTTTAAAATTCCTTAACTGAAGAGTGATGGGGAACTACTCTGAGGTTGTCTTGGTCACTTTCCCATTGCTGGGACAAAATATCCAACACCCACAATTTAAAGCAGGAGAAGTTAGTTTTAACTTAACAGTTTTAGTTCATGGTTGACTGGCTTGAAGGCAGAGAAATAGGAAAGTAATACTGCTCAACCGATGGCAGTCAGGAAGCAGAAGAAAGAAAGGAAGAGCAGAGGACAAAGAATATATATACCCTTCCAGGTCACACCCCAGTGACCTACCTCAAACCAGGTTCTACTTCTTTTTTTTCTTTTTCCTGAGACAGCATCTTGTTATGCAGTTCAGGCTGGCCTTGAACTTGTAGCCCAGGCTGGTCTCAAACTTGCAGTGATCCTCCAGCCTCAGCCTCCTGAGTGTTGGGATTACAGGCATGCACACCCCTCCCCGCCCCAGCTAGGATCTACTTCCTAATAGCACATCCAGCTATGAAACTCCTTAGTGGATGAATCCACCAATGAGTCAAGCACCCCCATTATCTAGTCACCTTCTGTTGAGATTTTTGGTACCATTTTAGACCTAAGCTATAACACAGACCAAGGATGACTTTTTTTGGGAAAGGGTGTGATTTTTAACTATGAAATTTACTGTATTTTTCAATTTTATGTTGCTATAACAAAATACCTGAAGGTGGTATTCTTCACAAACAAAAGAGGTTTGTTTATTTGTTTTGCAGTGATTGGTCTTTTCGAGACAGGGTTTCACTATGCAGTTCAGGCTGGCCTTAAGCTCACAAAGTGTCTCATAGAGCTAAATAGTCTCACATTCTCCTGTTACCATCTTCTGATCATCAGATTAGCTTTTTATGGTGTTTTTATTCCATTTTCTAGTACCTTAAAAATTAATTTTTCTGTTTTATGTTTTTAGCTATAAGACAGAGAGCCTAAATGCAATGACATCTAACAAAAACTGGTAAGAATTTAATAGGATAACTCAGAAGTCATAAAATTTCTATATTTCTAATCACTTGTAAACTCTTGGCCATTGGTGGGTACAGGGACTTTTTGGTTGTCCAAAGAGAAACTAATAGTGAATGGCATGCAATGGACATCTAGTTTGCGTGTCTCAAATAGTAGAAAAGTGAAGGTAAAAGTTGTTTCTATTAGTGAAAGCCTTTTTTATCCTGGAAAAAAGAGCTAAATGACCTGTTCACCACATGGCTCAAATTCATGTCTTCTAGGGCCATAAATAATGGCATTTAAAGAGTACTCTTGATATCTGGTAGCAGCAGATATACTACTTGTTATGGTAGTTCTGGGACAACTTGACAGAAACAGCTATCCTGAGCTCATTTTCTGTTTCCCTTCTGAAAAAATATAGTTAGGCTTTTCAAACCATAAATCAACACAGATAGGATCCAAATCTCCATAACTTCAACTATGTGCTACATTTTTCTAAAAATATTGTTTTTGTGTCTGACTATACAGAGCTGAATCTGCAGCTTTTTAGTAGTAGAAATGTTTTCTGTGTTTTGACTTCTTTAGTTCTAACCAGTTATAAAACAAAATTATAACAGTGATAATTTAAATTTCTTCAAGTTATCTGGAATCATATTTTAAATAATGGAATTGAGTTTAGTGATTATGATTAGTACTTGTTGTGTAAGTGAAGAGGAAACAGGCTCTAGTTATGTTGTCACTGGCAGCACTCAGACTTAAGTCTAGGTCTTGTGATTTTGATTCCAATCCACTCTTTCTTTTAAGTTCATGTAATGCCTTGGTTCATAGACTTACTTCTTTCTATGATTGTGGTCACAAACTGAATTGGATGAGAACTGAATCAAATTCAGTGATTAGGATCAGTGTTGACCTTATGGGGAAGTTTAATTCTGTTCACGTCTAATTCAGTTTGCAACCAGAATCATGGAAAGAAAGAAGTCTGTGAACTGAGGTACCACTTAATATTGGGCCACAGTTTTTAGACAATCTTGAATGTTAAGATTCAGATTTGTTTGTTTTTGGTTTTTGAAACAAGCACTCACTCACAGGTCTTGAATTCACTATGTAGCCTAGATTGGCCTCACACTCACAGCAATCCTCCTGCATCAGTCTCCCAAGTGCTGGGATTACAGGCAAGGCTAAGATTCACAATTTCTTAATTGTACTTTAATAATTTTTAGACTAGTTCTGATCTCATTTTAGGTTGGTGACTCTGGGACTTATATGTACTTGTAGTCCTTTTAAAAACCTTGCACAAGATCCTGCAAAATAAAAATATGTGTAATTTTCAACAAAATACTTTATAGAAAAGAGTCTATGCCTTACAAGTGATTTAAGATGACTTAAATAAAAAGAGTTTAAAGCCATGTATAGTGGCTTACATCTGAAATTCCAGCTACCTAGGAGGCTGAGCAGGAGGATCACAACTCTGAAGCCAGTTTGGCTACTCAGTTAGAGCCTGTATTAAAATAAATAAAAAGGGCTGGGAGATAGCATAGTGTTAGAACACCTTAGGGTTTGATCCTTAGTTCCTCGTCAAAAACAAGTTTAAGACACGAGCACCCATTATTTTTAATAATTTTTAAAGTAGGAAAAAAAGTGGTATTGCTCAATAAAAAGGTTGAAAGGTTATTGAACTGGGTCTTAATTAGCTGTATTATGTCCTCTCATAACTAGTTGTGTGATTCTAGCAAATGACCTATGTTTTCTAGGTCTCAGTTTGCTTTCTTTAACATATAAGAAAAGGACTGGGATTATAGTGGCCTCTTCAATAAATTTCAGTATCACTGAATGTGAGAAGTTAAGCAGAACAAGTTTATTGTCAGAAGTCTTTGGACATGAAATGATCCATGACTAATACTCATCTTGACTCTACTAAGCAACTATACAGACCAGCCAGCTAGCTAGCCAGCAATCAATCTCCATCTGTAGAACATCCACTGTTATTCATGTATAACAGTCTGGAGAAGGGCCAGATTATATTTTTGCCAGAAACTCTCTTGGCAAAACTGTATCCCTAGAGATGACTGTTTAATTTTGTGGTGCAGTACACGGTTTAGTGAAAAAGAAGAGGAATGCTGAGCTGTTTAATTCTGAGTGCTTTCAGAGACAGTGCATGATCATTTGTTTCAGACTATCTATGTTTCAAGATGTTTTGAGGGTGGAAGTGAGCCAAAATGAAATGAAAAGAAGAAGGTAAGAAACTTCCAAAGAATATGCTTATTCTGGAAAGGAATATGAACTGTACATGTTTACACAAACTGAAAACTTCTGAGATTATATATATATATATATATATATATAAAATATTAAATGTCTTGCTAGATTTGTTAACTTTAGACTTTTTTATTTTAAACTATTCTCAACTTTAAAACTTTTATTAAAAATCTTTTTTATATTGTGAAAAGTTGGCACATTGTATTAGATATTTCAAAACAACTGTCTTCCATCATGAAAATAAGATAAATATTTGAATTTGGATAAGTTTTCCGCTATAGTCAATTCATTTGTAAGATAAAGATCTCAGGTAACATCTGGATTTTAAACTCGTTTGTTTGAGAAAGTTTATTTTAGGACTGAAAGTTGCTGAAAACTAAGTACCTGGTTTTGGTGTTTTGTTGTGGTTTGGTTTGGCTTTGGTTTTTTTGAGATAAGCTCTTGCTGCATAGTCCAGGCTGGCCTTGAATTTATGGTAATTCTCCTGCCTCAGCTTCCTGAGTTCTGGGATTACAAGGATGTACCATTATACCCAACAGTGTACCTGAATTTCTTTAACCATAGGGATAGACCCTGCTGAGGCTGTAGTTAATTAAAATGTCATCATGATTTACTATTGCTCTCCATTCTTCATTATCTTGATTTGTTTTAGTCTTTCAAATACCTTTAATATCCTTTTCTTCTAACTTCTATGTCCATTTATTGGCAAATCCTAATAATGTTACTTTCCTCTTTCTTTCTTTCTTTCTTTCTTTCTTTCTTTCTTTCTTTCTTTCTTTCTTTCTTTCTTTCTTTTTTTTTTTTTTTTTTTGTACCAGGGATCAAACTTGCAATCTTGCACTTGCTAGGCAGCAAAATAACTGGCTGAATAACCGGCCCAATGTTACTTTCCTAATGTCTCAGATTTCACCCTTTGTCTTCATTTCAGTTGACCCAGCCTAAATCAGGCAGAGTTTGTAACTAGTTTCCCTGACCTCAATATTTCCTTTCAAAACTACTAAACTAACATCCAGATTGGTTTGATTTAAACATAAAATTTACCAGTCTATATGTTTGTTTAGAAATCTTACACCTTCTTCATTAAAGTCTCAGTATTGTCACACATCTTTCAAAATAAATCAGTAAATGTTGGTTTTTAAGCTCCTATATGTGCAAAGGTAAAAATCCAGCTTCTTTCAAATATGTAATATTGATGTTAATGTTAACACGTCCAGGATTTTTTTTTCTATTTAGAAATTTTTTCCTTATTCCATGTAAATCGATCTTTCTCCTTATTGCCAGATTCATTAGGCAATTTTTAATCCTAATCAGGTTTTATTTTATTATGACCTTGTTTACTACTGACTATGCCTGGCTTCTTGACACTTTCTTTTTTTTGACACTTTTTCCTTTGAATTTCTAGATATAGAAACTATTCACATTTTCTATTTATTCTTAGAATTTTTTAAGCAACAAAGTTTTGTTTTTGTTGATCTTTATTTTAGGTTATATTTTGCTTTTTTTGTTTTTGTCTTTTTCTGTACTTCTTTGGTTGTTGTTATTTGTTTTCTTATTCCTTTTCTAACTTACTGAATTGTATGTTTAACTCTCCAATTTTTAAAAAAAGTATATTTTTTTAGTACAGTTTAAGAGTTACAGAACTGGGGATACAGCTCATTGGTATAGTGCCTTCCTGGCAAGCACAAAGTCCTGAGTTTTGGGATTGCAGGGATGCACCATCACACCCAACATTGTACCTGAATTTCTTTAACTGTATGGATAGACCCTGCTGAGTCTGTAGTCCTGAGTTTAATTCCTGGTACCAAAAAAATAAAAGTTACAGAAAAATTGAGTAGGCAATGTAGAGCTCCCATATGTTTTCTATTCCTACATGCATATAGTTTCCCTCACTATCAACCTCCAGTACCAGTGTGGTACATTTGTTATAATCAGTGACACTGACAATCATTATTGCCCAAAACTGTATGGTTTACATCAGGATTCACTTTTGGTGTTGTACCTGCTGAGTTTTAACAAATGTATAATGATATATATGTATCATTATGGTATCAAACAGAATAGTTCCATGCCTCTAAACATCTTCTATGCTATACCTATTCTTCCCTCTCTCTCTTTAACCAGCAGTCTTTTTACTGTCTCCTTAGTTTTTACTTTTCCAGAATATCATATAGTTGAAATCATATAGGATGTAACCTTTGTAGATTGGCTTCTCTCAATGGTAGTATGTGTTTAAGATTCCTCATTGTCTTCTCATAGCATAGTATCTCATTTCTTTTTAGTGCTAAATAATATCCCATTGTCTGGATATACCACATTTTATTGATCCATTCACTTATGAAAGATGTCTTAATTGATTCCAAACATTGGCAATTATTATTTTTATTTAAGTGAGAAAAAATATAGAAAAGGAAAACAAAAAGCAAAAGAAACAAACCACCAACAACAAACCCAAAACAAGATAGGCTTTTAAAGCAAGATGATAGGAATTTAACAATGGTTGTTACATTGCATATTGTTATCTTCAAAAGAGTGCTTAGATTGCTTTGGCAATTATATGAGAACTTTCTGAACTTCATGCTTAATTTTTCTATAAACCTAAAATTGACTTTGAATTTTTATTAATTTTAAAAAACAGAAAAGAGTAGCATGGCTCTTCATTCATTCAACAAAACATTTGTTAAATACCTTCTATATAGCAAGCAAAGAGCAAAGTACTAGAAATACTAAATTATAGTAGTGTACCTTTATGCTAGAGGATATGTTCCATTACCCCATTGAATACCTAAGATATGGATAGTATTAAACCCTCTATGCAAAGTCTGTGATACAGCCAAGGTGACCTGATAACCAAAACAGCTACTATGTAACTAACAGGTGAGTAGCATATATACTGTGAATGTACTGGATAAAGGGATGATTCATGTCTTGGGTGGGATATTACAAGTTTGAGCCTTATTTCTTAATGCTACTTAGAAGAAAATGCAACTTAATAATTAAGTTGCTTATTCCTGGAATTTTCTGTGTCATATTTTCATACTATTATGCCCTAAGTTTCCTGCAGCTACGAAAAATCAAGCAGAGAGTAAGTAAGGACCACTGTATGCAAGACATGTATTTTTCAAAGAGTGTATAGCCTTCTAGTAGGGAACTAAATTAGCCCTTGGGGTGGTGTTTGCTATGCTTTAAGTATGGTGAGAGTGTTATTATGGAAGGGACCATCTTAGTTTGAGTCAGCATTGGGAAGAAGTGACAGAAAAGGGTTCTCAGAGGTCATGCTTATTTGGAATGAGTTAACTAGGTAAAAATTTGTGTGTGAAGTTCAGACATCTTGAGGCAAAGGTCTCAGAAGAACATTTAGGATTATTGGAGCAACCAGGAACAGAGAGAGAACATCTTGAAAGAGATGGAATCATAGAAAGATTAGACAAAAAACATGCATTTAAAATCTAACTAGCTGCTATATGTGTATGTGGAGGTCCCAGGGAATTCAATGAAAAAAGTAGCTCCTAGAAGTCAAAAGAATCAAACTGGTATCTGTGGGGTGTGACAGATAAAATGATACAGGTATAAAATTGTAGTTAAGGGGGCTAGGGATTTAGCTCAATGGCATAAGTGCCTGCCTGGCAAGCTCGAGGTCATGAGTTTGATCCCTGGTACCCCCCAAAAAAGAAAAGAAAATTGCAGTTAAGAGTTTGCTTTTCAGCTGGGTGTGGTGGCTCACTCCTGTAATCCCAGCACTCGGGAGGCTGAGGCAGGAGGATCATTGTGAGTTTGAGACCAGCCTAGGCTACAAAGTGAGCTGAAGGCCAGCCTGAACTGCATGGTGAGACCCTGTCTCAAAAAGACCAAAACAAAACAAACAAACAAAAAAAAAGATTTTGCTTTTCAGTTTATATAAGTGTTTCCTCAAAATTTCTATTAAGTATAACAGTCAAATAGGGGGAAACAGAGGCATAGATGATACAAAAATGGCAGAATCTTGATAAGTTGTTGAAACTAGGTTATAGGTACACAGGGCCTCATTACACCATTCTTTTTATAATGTATAAGTTTAAAATTTTCCATAATGAAAAGGTAAAAAATAACTGAATCCTACCATTTTACAGCACTTTCCAGTCATTTGAGCCCATTGATTTTTATTAAAGCCAATTAGATACAGATTTTTCTGTTATCCATAATCAAACGTGACTCAGGTAAAACACTGAAGATGGTAGGTTTTTGTTTTTAATAGTTCATTCTTACTGTGTAACAAGATATCTGATAGTTGGATCTTAGTTTTGCAGATTTGCACCAGATGGAAACCTGTTAGATACCAGGAATTAGGCTAGAAGTTATACTTATCAAGTGTACAGCTGTGAATTAGAGCAGGGATTCCATCAGCACATACGTTGACAGAATGGGGCCAGAGGCAGTCCACATACCCTTTTTTTTTTGTCAGATACTGATTCTAAATGTTTTTCTCATCATCAAATGAGCAATCGTATAATAATATAGGACATACAAAACTTTGAAAACAAGAGAAAGGGACCATTGTGAAGATTTAAAGGAGAGCAACTCTCTGAAAATATTTATAATAAGAATTGTAAACAAACTGAAAACTTTCTTACATTCTTAGTTGATTCACTTGTTGTTTCTGTGAACTGAAACATAAAAGTAGAGATGAAAAAGGAGCAATAGGCATGGATAGAGGTAAACTGGACATGCAATAGCAACTACTCTGCTGTAAAGAAGGATACATTTCAGTCATTTGTAGGAAAATGGATGTAGCTGGACACTGTAATGTTAAGTAAAATAAATCAGACACACAAGCTTAAATATTGCATGGTTTCTCTAATATGAGAATCCCAAAGAATAAGTAAGTTAAAGAGCAAAATAAGCTGGGTGTGGTAGCGTGTGCCTATAATCCCAGAATTTGGGAAGCTGAGGCAGGAGGATTGTTGCAAGATGGAGGAGACCAGCCTGGGCTACAAAATGAGCTCAAGGCCAGCCTGAATTGCATAGCAAGACCCTGTCTCAAGACAAGGAAAGAAAGCAAAATAGAAGACAGATACTGGGAAATGAGATGGATTTTGCAAATGGGGTGGAGATGAAGAGATGAAGAGAGTTGGGGAGAGGTTCAGGGAAGCAGACATAAAAAGCATTAAAATGTGTTATATACATGTGCTACCTTCCCATGATGAATGTAATCTTTATGTACTGCAAACATGTACTAAAATTTTTTTAAGTAAAATTCAAATTGGAAATGGTGAAAAGCAGGATTCACACTGATGAACACTGAAGCAATGCAGTGGAAAGCATAATTGAGAAATTGTCTGGAATGTGAAGAGGGAAAACCAGAAGAGAACTGGAAGACATGATAGCTATGGATGACAAATTTTTCTAGAACGCTAGAGTCAGAGAGTGAGCCAAAGTTTTCAGGAGAAAAGGTTGTGGCTAAAGAGTGTTGTACCTAACTGCATTGTATTTTGTTCTTGAAGGTAACAGACAGTCATGTATGGCAGGATTCACAAATGTGCCATTCATATAATTCTTTGGAAGACAAAACAAAAGACAAAACTTTTAGTTGACTGAAAGACAAATCAAGGTGAATTTAAGAATAGAATATAAGGGCCGGGGATTTAGCTTAGTGGCTTAAGCGCCTGCCCCCCAAGCATGAGGTCATGAGTTCGACCCCAGATAAAAAAAAAAAAAGTCTGTGAGGATATTTAAAAAAGAGTAGAATATATGTTAAAGAAGACCTGAAAACTTCTAAAGGACTGCCAAAAAGAATGAGGCCATTCTGGGTTCTCAGTGAATCTTCATTTTGTCAAACTGCAGACTGAACTGAGTATGCTGACGAATCTGTAAGAATGTGTATTGGGTTGGCATCTGGAGTGAACTTAAAAGCAAACAGTTTCCTCATGAGTTGTTATTCCCCCAGGACAAAATTGTGTAATTGAGCACAAACAATTCATCTGGAAAATCCTCTCCCTCAGGCATTGTTTACAAGATTCAGAAGTTCAATTAAATAAGATGACAGTGTAGTAATGTTTAAAACAGAAACAGAAAAATACAGAAAAAAGACTGAAAGGAAATACTTCAAATAGTAAAGAAAGTGATTGAAGACTATGAGACTGTGGGGTTTTTTGTTATTGTTTCATTTTCTATAATAGAGTTTCACTATATAAAGGGAAATTGATGAAAGTGGTATTACTAAGCAAAAAGAACATATGAAAGAAACAAGAGAAAGGCAAAAACAATTGTGATCTTATAGTTATATAGTTAAACTAGGAAATACAAACACTTTTTTACAAAGGGTAGTATTAACTAAGACAATGTAAAAGGAGACATTTGAAATATTAATATTTTTATATTTAATTTGTTTGGGGGTGTGCAGGGTATTAAATTCAGGGCTTCACATGTGTTTGGCAAGTGCCATACCACTGACATACACTTCCAGCCTCTGATTTAAAATTCTTAAATGTTACAGACAATATGAGAGGAAGGGGAGGGAATGTAAGAAGAATTAAAATGTTATTTTCATGTACCAACTCCCTATGATAAATATAATTATTATATACTGAAAACATGTACTAATAAAAAAAGTTTTAAAAACAACAACAAAGACAGGCATGGTGGTACACACCTATAATCTCAGCACTCAGGAGGCTGAGGCAGGACTACATACTGAATTCAAGGCAGCTTGAACTGCATAGCGAGAGCTTGTCTCAAAACAAAACAAAAAACCCAAAACAACAAAAAACATGAAGATGATTATGTAGTCTACTACCTTGTGCAGAGGCAAGTAATAGATCTGTGTCCTGATGATTTTCAAGCCTAATAGCTTTCTAGGTAATTGTTGGAGAACTAAGGGGCTAAGGATAAAACTTTTGTCCCTGGCTTTTTACATTTTATGGATGACTTTTGCTTTTTACTAACCACCCTAATTTGATGCTTGAGAATAGAAGCAGGATCAAACTTTTAGCCTACAGATACCTGAAGAGAAAAGCAGAAATCTTGCCTGCTCTGGGCAGTTCTGCATGCCCATTCTCTGCTGCCAACACCAGGTGACGTTGAAGGGGGTTCGCTTAAGTTGAAGCACCTTCTTTAGGAGGCTCATATGTGCTCAAGTGGGGGACCTTCAACAATTTACCTCATTTTAAGGATTTCTTTCAGAGTTCTCTGTATAGGTTACTTCTGATTTAGGGACTCTTTCTGAACTTTCTCCTGACTTAATTCACCATCTGCATCTTCTAGACCCTTCACTCTGGACCCCATTCTCAATACCTCCCCTTAAAAGTTGGTCTTTCTCCAGTCTATGTCTTTTCCCCTGCAGTCACCCTCCACTTAGTCTGTTTCCTTAGATTCCACTGTCCTACGGTTCTCAAAGGCATATAGAATACATCAGAGTGCCTTGTTTTATATCCTCTGCCACCAGACTCTCCTTTCTTGGTAGGAAACCTGTATATGCCACATTTTGCTTCAAGTTTTTTTTTTTCCATTTTGTTTTGTTTTTATATATTTTCTGTATATAACCTCTGTATTTGATCTAATATCATCTTTGTTTTCCGTTTTCATGCTCTCCTTTCTAGGAAGTCTTTTACATCTTTCTGGGAGGTCTTTATCCATCTTGACTTTGTTTCTATAGCATTTAAAAACAAAAACACAGAAATTACTTTCTCAACACACCTGTTAATGCTGTGAAAACTAACTATACTCATACTTTTCTTATGTGACAGGACAAAACAACTTGGAATTTAAAAGCAATCTTTTTTAAGTGTCAGTGGCAGCAACAAGTAATAAATAGTCTCCCAACTGTGGGAACTCAAGCTTCCTCCAAACCCTTTTCCTGGTAGTTCAGGGAGTTCCTGAAGGATGGCTCAAATCTGCCTTCCTGTGTAGTTCTCTAGTCTGCTCTGTGGGTGGTTATTTACCCAAGCCTGTGTTTCATGAATGTTTTTCTCAGCCAGAATGTTCCATACCCCTTTCCTTTTTCTTACTCTCTGACTACTATGATAAAATCTTCTATCACCGTGATCTGATACACAGTCTTTTCTGAGACATGGTTTTTCTCTTTGGTTCTGATTCTTCATCTGGTCTAGTTCAAGCATTAGAAATTGTCTGATCCCTTCTAACACCAACCCACTTTTTTTCACCATAGTTTATGAATTAGGGTTCATTTTCCCTTAGAATGAATGCTTTCTTGGATGATACATAAGCCATACTGTAAGTAAAACCCTCGTCATGGACTAACCTACTAACTAAACATGTTAAAAATATTTTAATCATGTAAGATCGAATGTAGAGGCCATCTCCTGCAGATCTAGGATTGAATGCAGCAAATACCCCCAATCATCTCCACCTAAATGATATCCATCTCTTCTTTGTACTATGGTACTCTAAATATGCCCTGGATATGGTTTGTATCACATTATGTGATAATTATCTTGTATATAGTTGATTCCCTATCTAATCTGTAAGGTCTTTGAGGGAAAGAATTATGTCTCCTACATATTTGAATTCTGAGTGTTAAGCTTGGTACTTGGCCATTAGTAAATTCTACAAAGTCTCAGACTGAGGTCCTAATGTGCTTCTGTATACCGGAGTAGATTTGGTTGAAATAATGCATCATTATGGTCAAAGACAGTTTTCCCTTAGGTGAAAATTTCATGCCAAGTTGGTTCATATTTTTTCTTTGAGATTTATATAAAATAAATTTATCAAACATTTGACAAGCACCCATATGTCCAAAGTATGACCCTGTCCCCTGGGTATATGGAGATGAAAAAGGTGTGCTACCTCTCAGAGGAAGCCCCAGAAACTTTCTTAGGTATCCCTCTTTCCATTTCTCCCTCTTTTCCTCCCATTTTTTTGTCTGTATAAATTTTTACTGAGCATGGAATTGTAACAAAGGAAACAAATACATATGAAGAATTACAATGCAGTGCACTCAGTGAACAATAGAAGTTCATGCCAGATATAGGGAGAGCACAGAGGCAAGTATGTATGATAGAATTCCAAGGATAGATATGGAGGATCCTGGAGGGAGGTGACTTGTGAGTGAGTTTTAAAGGGTGAAAAGATATCTTACATGCTTAAGTTGGTGAAAGGTACTCTGGGAGAAGAAAGAATATACATAAAGTGCTAAAACTGTGAAATAGTGTGTTCCATAAGCAATGTGTACCTTGGTATTCCTGCAGCATAAAGTTCAGTAGAAGGAAAGTGGAGAAGGTGAGATTTGCAACTGGGATAACAGGCAATATTTTAAATGCTAAGGTATATTTAGGCAATTTTTTAGTTAAGAGAATATATATTCAGTCTCTAGCATAGCTGGAGATATTTATAATCCAAACATGAAGCTGTACATTGCACTTTTCTACCCTCTTCCATCATAGACTTCTGCAAGGTTCTGTTGACATCTAAACGTTGTGGTGTTTGTGTATGGTGACAAAAGAATGACAAAGAAGATATTCCCTGGAGTTTGGTCTTTTAGAGATTATAGAATAAGTGCAGAGCACTTACCAAACAACCCACAGACTAAACCAAAATTGTAGTGTACAAACATACTCTTTATATAGTGCTGTAGGAATGATCACAAAAGTATAGAAATCACTACTCTGATTTATGTTTTAGGAAAATTAACTTCTGTCAGCAACAGCTGATCATTAAAAATGCAAAATTGAGGTGTATGCTTGCAAACTAGAAACATTTTTTAGTGTTTTCATTCTGTATAGGTGAGAAATGGCCACCTACCCAGACCAAATAATCATCTTTAAGCTTTGTAGTACAAGTAGAACTCAAAGTTATTTTTCCTTTTAATAATATTTTTGGCAGTACTTAA
Source organism: Hydrochoerus hydrochaeris (assembly GCA_004027455.1). Classification (NCBI taxonomy): domain Eukaryota; kingdom Metazoa; phylum Chordata; class Mammalia; order Rodentia; family Hydrochaeridae; genus Hydrochoerus; species Hydrochoerus hydrochaeris. The sequence goes on from PVLA01002035.1 coordinate 113,415, forward strand.
GGTTAAACTGAAGGCCCTTGTACTGAACTATATCTGCAGCCCCTTTTTAAATTTATTTTGAGACAGGGTCTTGCTAAATTGCTAAGTTTCCCAGGGTGGGCTCAAACTTGCATTCCTCCTACATCCCAGAGTTCTAGGATTACAGGCATATATGTCTCTTGTCCTAAATTTTTTTCTTTGCAATGAATATATTTATTTTCTACTAAGAACCCAAACCTCTATTAAGTCTTTAGTTAACAGTTATTTTCCACTAATTTTATTTTCATTATATTTAGATATTCAGTTTGCCTTGGAAATTTTTAGAGTTGTTTATACAAAATGGATTCCTGTGTTTCTGCCAAGCTTCTCGTAGTCCAAACTATACTGAGACTAAGCATCTCCTTTTATCTATCTGTTCCCAAAAATATGCTATTCTCTGCCTTTTTCCTTATGGCATATACTAATCCAACATCTTTTCCTTGCCACCCTACATCTTACATTGCAAAAATCACCTCTGCTTGAGTATTCTTTCCTCCCTGCTAGTGCAAACTTTTAGAAACCATGAGAGTTTCTGTGTAGACCTTCTTAGGGCATTTGGTTATCAAACAAATTTCACACTTAGCTAAATTCAAATTTAGGAGATGATGTGGTTTAGTCATAGTCCAGCTGGGTATCATGGCACACACCTGTAATTCCAACTACTCATTTGGCTGAAGTGGGGGAGGATCACAAGTTTAAGGCCAGTCCGGGCAACTTACACTATGAGAGAGAAGGAAGGAAGGAAAGAAGGAAGGAAGAAGGAAGGAAGGAAAAGGAAAGGAAGGAAAAGGAAAGGAAGGAATGAAGAAGATGAGAGAAAAGGGAGGGAGAGAGGGAGAGAGAAATCCCAGCACTCAGGAAGGCCGAGGCACAAAGATTGCTGTGAGTTTGAGGCCAGCCTGGGCTATATAGTAAGTTCAAGGTCAGCCTGCACCATAAACACCCCAAAACCCTGGTGAGAGAAGGAGAGGGAGGAGAGGGAGAAAGGAGGAGAGTTGGGGGTAAGAGAGAGAGAAGAAGGGAAGGGAAGGGATAAGTAAGGGGATGAAAAAGGGGATGTAGCTCACTGCTCCCTGGGATCAACTGTCATTGCCAGTTCATAAAAAAGAATATCCTCCCGGAAAAAAGGATGAAAACATGGAGGAATGTCTCATTTTTTATGTACTGTACTTTATAAATTGTACTTGACAGTGAGCCTTTGCTCTTTGTGTAATTCAAAGGTAAAGACGGTTCAATTTTTAAAATTTTGTATATGCCATCGTTTTATTGTGTTCCTTCCCTCTGCCCATGGTATTTTATTTTGAAAATGTTTTAAAAGTGTCAAAAGATGAAAGAGTTTTACAGTAGATACCTACATTCTCACCACTTAGAATCTACCATGAACATTTTATTATACTTTCTTGATCAGACATCTGTACATCTAGCCACCTATTAGTAGATGGCTCAATTTTTAAAAATAAAATCCAACAATAGAGACTTTAGTAGCACTTCATGTCTGTTAACCTATCTATATCTTTATGCATGCACATGCATGCTACCAGTAATAATGACACTGTACAAAATAGCATTGAAAAACGCAAAGCAAGAGCCATACTACTGTTCACATTGCATGATCTGTTAACTACTGTTGAAAACAATCTATGGAAATAATTCAAAAGAAAGAACCTCTAAAAATTGTATACTGACTTGTTTAGATACAGAAAGAAAAAACTTTAAAGTAAGCAGAAAAATAAGTAAATAATGATATCAACTGGATGGACTGTTATTGCAGCACTAAAAATGATTGTTCTAAAAACTGTGTTAATAACAATATTTACAGTATAAAAAGGAAAAGAATGCAAGAATTATATATGTATATATAATTAAACTAGAAAGAAAAATAGATGGTGGAAACAGTTGTTGTTCTAGTAGGATTTTTTTAAAGTTAAAATGTTACATTTATTTTAACACACCTGAATTAAGGGTGGAAAGATGAAACAATACAGTATTAATATACATAGCATATCAAAGATGCAGCCTTTCTAAAATCATGGTGTAGAAAAGATAAAGAATGACATGATGGGCAACAGACCTGGTTTAAATAAAGAAACTTTCATAATTATTTGATTTTTAATCTTTTGTAACTACAATAATCTCCAAAGGATTTGGCAATAATTTATTTTTTTCCCACTTGCGATTTTTAAAGTAGACATAGAATTGCTTACAATGAAGCTAATTTTAAGAGCACACAAAAGTTAAGCATAACAATAAGATGCAATCCAGAGTAATGAAGGGTAAAAGATACTGAGTAGATGTCTTCATCAAAAAGACCTGATCACACAAGGTGACTACCTAGAGTCCTCACTGGAAAAACAACAACATTACTTAGACAATTTTATAGCAGAGAGGTCTTTATAGACAATCTGCATTCATCTAAATTAAACATTGTACAATAGTGTAATTATAAGGCCACAATATTTCTTTTGGGAAATCCCCTTAATGTTTTCTTGGGGATCCTGTTTTGAGACAGGATCTCACTGTGCAGTTCAGGCTGGCCTCAGACCCATGGTAATCCTGCCTTAGCCTCCCAAGTGCTGGGATTACACACGTACCACCATGCGTGGCAGTGTAGTGATTTTAATATCAATGTTACTCATTCTTTGAAATAAAATGTTTTAATTTTATCTGAATTAAGGTCAGAATTAATCTGAATTAAGGTCAGACTTTTTTTATTTATTTAAAGAGAAACTAAAGCATGTAAAGGGTAGAGATAATACAGAATTCCAAAAAAAAAAAAAAGATAATAAGAAATCACTAGTTAACAAATTACATATTGTCCTCTTAGAAATAGTTGTTCAAGTTACAAAATTAAAGCATACAAAGTAGATAGTCAAACAGTGAGAGTGTAAACAGCTACACATGCATGAATCTCTACATGTATTTCTATCCTTTCTGTATTAAGAGAGGAAAAACAAAACTTAGCAAGATAAAACAAAACAAATTCTTATAAAAACATGAAACCAAAAAGTTGTTTAAACCACAGTACAAGGTGATCTACAATGATTACTGTGTTTCTTACTATCTTCAATAG
>PVLA01002035.1:116602-298668 GCA_004027455.1 Hydrochoerus hydrochaeris
GCAGTATAATTGAGTATAGCAGTAAATAACAATATTAGTAAAATAAAACATTGTAGACAGTATAAAACTTCAAAGGCAGGTAATAATCAAACCAGAGTGGATATTCTAGTGGATCTTGTCATCTTAAGTGCAGTTGCCTATACTCTCAGACTTGATACTATCAATCATAACAGCTTTGAATAAAATCTATCAATACAAACCAGTGATCCAACAAACCAGATTCAATTACAATCAGTCATGATAAAACGTGTAGGTTTTACAGAGCTTTAGATTAAGTTAATAGAAAATTAAGGATGATTACCGTACTATATCCCGTTATTTTTGGGATTACTGTCTGTGCCCTCAAATCTAGTACAGGTAGATGATTGGAACAGAATATAATACATCTAAGCAGAGTAGTGTGAGTAATGTGTGTTTTAAATCCTGGTGCACTATTAACAATATAGCGTATCAAGGCCATCTATGTTAGAGATTCTAGTTATCCTTCTCTGTCTCATTTCTGCTGTGCTATTTTTCTGCCTTTGTTTAGTTTTCTTCTTCATTCTACTGCCTGCCCCACTCATTGAGGCCTTTCTGCCACTATTCCTAAAATCCTGGTATTTTTTTTCCTCTCTCTCTAGAATGTCCTTCAGTATTCTCTGTAGGGTTGGATTGGTGGTCACAAACTTGCCCAGTTGCTCTTTGTCATGGAAGCGTCTTGTTTCTCCATTAATTTCTAGTGACAGTTTTGCAGGGAATATCAATCTGCGCTGGAGGTTATTTTCTTTCAGGGCCCAAGCTCTTCTTGATCTGATGGTCTGTGTTGAGAAGTCAGCTGTGATTCTGATGGGCTTACCTTTATAGGTAATCTGTTTCTTTTCTCTGACGGCTTTTAATATTCTATTTTTCTATTGAATTTCTGGTATCTTGATTATTATATGTCTGGGTGTAGCTCTGTTGTGGTTGTAGGTGGCTGGAGTTCTGTATGCCTCACACAACCGAATGTCATTTTCTTTTCCCATGCTTGGGAAGTTTTCCTTAATTATTTCTGTGAATAGCCTTTGTAATTCGCCTGTATGTATTCCTGCTTCTTCATTCATGCTTCTTATTCTTAAATTGTAGATTCTCTTGTCATCTTCTAGCCTTTGTATTGTTACTGCCTGTTTCCTTGTTATTTTTAAGAGATCTTTCCTTTCATGATCACACATTGCAAACTTGTCTTCAAGTTTTGATAATCTATCCTTAGTTTCTTTTAAGGTGTTTTGCCAGCTTTCAATGGAGTTTTTAATTTCCTCGTAGTCTCTTTGAATCTGCTTCATGTATTCTATATTTTCTTTATATTCTTTATCAAGTGTTTCTCTCCTTTTTCTGTGTTCCTCCCTTCTTCCATCTGTATCATCCTGAGAGATGCTTCCTGAGAGCATTTCTTTTATTACTCTACTCATATCCTGCTTTATCTGATTTAATATTTCAGTTTTGAGCTTGGCTACAAGGTCCGGAAAATATCTCTTAATGTCCATTGAAGCCATGTCTGATGTTGTGTGTTTGCTGTCCTCAGTCTGCCTTGTTTTTCCTTCTCCTGGATCAATGATCTCTGGTTTCTGGGCTGGGGGCCTCCTCCTGCCTCTCTCTTCTGTCATGGCCCTGGCTTCCATCACACAGTGCAGGTCCCAGCCCCCTTCCCTGTTGGCCACTTTTCCTCCGAAGCACGCTGGCAAGGGACCTACACCCTCTCCTGCCTGCTCTTGTCACTGAGGTGTAAGCAGCGGCTGTGTATGCCTGCCTCTCCCCACCCGGCCAGCCAAACTTCAGGGGCCTTCACCTGGTTAGTGCTTGCTAGGTGCACGGAATCGATTTGGGATGGCTCATTGGGTCCCAGCCAGGAGCGAGGCCCAGTCCAGGCAAATCCCACGAATCTGCTCTGGGGAGGGAGCAACCAACTGAAGTCACTGTCACTCCCAGTTCAGGCTCCTCCTGCCCGATTCCAACATGTTGCCCATTTGGTTGTGCCCTTCCCATGGGGGGTGGTCTCATTCCCAGCACTGACCGTGGATTAATGAAGGTCCCTTCACCGGATCCACTCTCTACTGGGCTCACCAACCCCCTGCTGTGCTTCCTGTGAGTGGCAGTGGGAACGAGCTCGGGCAGCTCTGCCTGCCAGCACGGATTCAAGCTGGTGCAAACTTGGCAGGTCACCGTGAAAACGCTGTGTCCCATAATTTTTAGCTGTTTCTGTTGTAGTCCCGAAGTATTTGACAAGCTTTTTTACGTTTTAATTTCTTCCTGTGTCAAGAGGATCCATCTCCCTCCGTCTGGGTCTCTCCAGGGTGTTTTATTCTGGCATAAGAGTTGTTTCTCCCAGGAGGCTTTGTATTTTGTTGCTCACTGATCGGCCATCTTGTCTTCTTCCTCGGTCAGACATTTTTAAATACTACATACATCGTAAGTGCTCTAGTGGTGCCATTGGTTAGCATGCGTTATATACATACATCATGACTAGGATATGAAATTTATACTATTTATATCTAATATCCAGAGAAAATTTACTACTAAATTCTTATAGTAGATATTGTCTGCCATGCTTATTAATTGATTCTATGGGTATAATTATAGATCAGCATGATTTTAGTGTCTACTCTTTCAGTAGGAATAGCATGTACAGAATAAACAAGTGCTGCAGCCACTCTTCAAGTTGTCTGTCACAAGCTCAGATACAAATCCCCACCATGTCAGTCAAGTTGGATCCATTTCTTTATCAAAAAGTGCTGGTGAAGGTTGTCAGATGCCTTCTAATGTAGATCCACAATCCAATGGCTAGTAGATGAGACAACAGCAGAGATGAAAGAAAAATCTTCAGCAATTCTGCTGAGACAATGCCCCCTTTCTTCATAACATTTGTGTTTCTCTCAGTAAGAGTGGCTGTGTACTTCAGGTGTTTAAAGAGGAACACCTTATGGGGGCATATTTTCTGGGTGACTTGACCAATCCCATGTCCAATCTGAGTTTTTCTTCAAGATGCTTTCAAGTTCTTCTCTCAATATAATCTTCCTCGGACTGAAAGCTGTTCTTTTTTCCAATATGTATATCTATTTCAGAAGCTCTGTTAATATCTTGTGATGTCTGTGAGCAAGGTGGGCTGTCACAGTGAGAACTCTTAGAGCTGCTCCTTCCAGATTCATGCTGGGCATCTAGTTGTATTTTTTCCATGTCACCATTATAAATACAAACTGAGGCTGAAACACTGCCCCCATTCCCATTATTACTGAAGTGCAATTCTACTCAGAACCCTGCAGGCTCTCCTCCTGCAGTCTGGGGACCCCTCCCCACAACATGGCACCAGAGGCTACTAGGCTATGGGAGCCCACACCCAGCTGTGACAATCCCTTAAGCAGTGGTTTGCTCAAGAGCAAGTGAGCCGCAGTCCTGTCTCTCTGCCTAGTATAGTGGAATTTTAGGCAGATTTTTAAATTTTGTTCAATGCTTTTAAGTAAGAGTGGGAAGATTTAAGAGGTTTCAGGTTGTCAGTTAATTCAGATTATTCTTGTACTTGCAGTTTTAAAGGAAAAATTCTGGAATCTGAGCCCCTTTCTCCTTTTTCTTATGGGCCAAAGTAATTATGCCTTAGCAAAGAAGGTGACCTTTGCTTTTGTACCAATTTGTAAAACAGAATATTGTCAGAGCAGAGGATAGTAGATTGGCTTCTTGGGAGAGACTGCAGACTCCATTCTCAGAAGGGATTAAAGGAAATCCACATACATACACTGCTTAATGCTTCCCTGACAACACTGATCTACTTTCTGCCTCCATGGATTTGCCTACTTTAGACACTTCCTGTAATTAGAAATAATATAAATGTAGCTGTTTGCATCTGGATTCTTCACTTAGTACAGTACTCTCAGTGGTCACAGCTGCTGTAGTATGTGGCAGTACGTCATTCATTTTTAAGATCAAATAATATTCCGATATGTGATATACCACATTTTGTTCATTCAATCATCAGTTGATAGACATTTAGATTGTTTCCACTTCTGACTGTCCTGCATAATACTAGTGTGAACTTTTGAAACGTCCAAATTGTGTGTGTGGGAAGTTTTCAGTTCTTTTGAGTATATACTTAGAAATGCAATTGTTCATTCATATGGTGAATCTTTTTTTTTTTCCTTTTGGTACCTGGAATCAAAAGTATGGCAATCTTTATTTAATGTTTTTAAGGAATTGCCAAACTGTATTGCAAAGCAGCTGTACCATTTTATAGCCCCACCAGCAAGGTGTGATAGTTCCTGATGTCATCCCTTCCAGTTCTTAACACTGTGCTTGTTATGTAATAAACTTCGAATAGACCTCAGTTTTCATATTGATATTGCCCTCAATATACTAGGAAAAGCTGAAAATTATCTTGAGATCCATCAAGTAAAGCCAAGTTATTGTAGTCCCTCCTATCCATGAAGGATACCTTAGGAAGACTCCTAAGTGATGCCTGTAACCATAGGTAGTATTAACCCTAAATATACTGCTGTAGTTTGAATATGGTTTGTCCCCAAAAGGTTATTGTGCTGGAAGCATGGTCTCCATTATACCAGTATTGAGGTGGCAGAATGGCAATATTAATCTGTTTTCTATCTTTTAATCTGACAAACTGGGAAAGAGGCCCTGGAAGGAGGAGAAAGTAAAATCAGAGGAAGTAGGCAGAAGAAGACAAAATGAAAGATTCTTTCAGAGTGGGGCTATGAAGTAGTTAGGGTTTGAGGCCTCTGGATACATACTGAATTATACTGTATATAGAATCTTAAATTATATTATTTCATGTGTATTAGTACAATAAAATAACTTAGTTACAAGTCATAGAGCTAGATAGAACTTTATAGATTATTGAGTGGAATACTTAGTGAACCTAATTTCATCTTCACCGATACAAAAGAGGCTGTGATAATAAAATAAATTGGACACTTGCTACTCTATTTTATGATCCTGAATCCATCTTTATGGTAGTCAAAGCAGAAATGTCTTCCAAGTAGGTAGATAAATGAATAAACCAACATTTTCACATTTTTCCATACCCCAGGCATAAAAAAGAATGCTAGTAAGGCATTAGGGCAAAGAGAGCTAGTGTTAACTGGAAGTGACTAACCTTAGGTTGAGGTGATCAGTATCTAGACTCATCTTTAGTTCTATCTCACATACTAGTTGATGAGCTCAGGAATAAATTGTATAAATCTACAGTGTTATAGGAAGTCAGTATTGAATTTTACCCTTAGTAAGAAAGCCAACATGTTGTAATATGAGTAAGGAGGCTAGAGATAGTGGCTCAATTAACTTCCTGTGACTTTCTATATGTGTGTATACATGTTATGGCTAATAATATAATGTATTATGTAATTCTGCCTTAGCCTCCCAAGTGCTGGGATTACACACATGTACCACCATGCGTGGCAGTGTAGTGATTTTAATATCAATGTTATTCATTCTTTGAATTAAAATGTTTTAACTTTATCTGAATTAAAACAACAATAAAAACAACAAAAAGTATATAGTTTAGATTACTACATATTTTAGATTCTCTGACATTTTGTCTTTTCCTGAGCTCTTGGATTTTGGAGTAAATTTGAGCAAGAATATTGGATTCTGAGCTCTAGATCTTTTTTTTTTTTTTTTTAATTGGTACCAGGGATCAAACTCACGACCATATGCTTGCAAGGCAGATGCTTATGCCGCTGTGAGCTCTAGATCTTTAGACTCACTAAACCTTGGAGGAGGGAGAATGTGGAACGTGAAGGTTCAAGCACATAAAACTATCGTGCACATATATAATATTCTATCGTGTTTTAAAAATTACTTCTTTTTTTTTTTGCAGTACCAGGGATCAAACTCACAACCTTGTTCTTGCCAGGCAGGTGCTTATGCCACTGAGCTAAATCCCCAGCCCCTAAAAATTACTTCTATAACTGGACATGGTGGCACATGTCTGTAGTCCCAGCACTTGAGAGGCTGAGGCAGGAGGAGTGCCACAAGTTTGAGGATAGCCTGAACTACATAGCAAGAACCTGTCTCAAAAAAAAGGAAAGAAAATTACTTCCATATTTTGTACTCTGTTTATCTGCCTTTAAGTCTAAAGGAATTCTTTACATCTACGATGAGAGGTTTATTGTCTTTTAAAAAGTTCATTAATGTTAGGCATTATATATTATATAGTATTACATATTTCAAAGTTATGAATCATAATGAAGAAGCTAACACCCATAGAGCTATTACAACTTTTTTTAAAGTTGAAGTTTGTCTTCATTTTGTAAGTGCTGAGGAAGAGAAAAAAAATTATCCTCACTCTAAGTCCAGAGCTTTTCCTAATAAGTTTCTATGTATTAGTGCATAAGTTCCTTATATAAAAACAGTATTACAATTTATACAAATTGAAGTTGGTGACAACACAAAATAATGGTAAACATTTAGAAAACTTGGATCTCTCATACCTTGGGTCTTGGTTACTTTTGTTGCTGAGACAAAATACCTGATACCCAAAAAGAAGGGAGGAAAGGTTTATTTAGGTTACAGTTTGTGGAGATTTCAGTCCATAATCAACTAGCTCCAAGGCAGGAGGCATGGCACTGGGGCAACACTTCAAAGCAGCAGCCAGCAAAAGCAACCAAAGCAAAAGAGGGGAAGAGCAAGCCTCTTTTTCTCGCTTATATTGTGCATAAGCCACCTCCCTCCAGGACTGGTGTAGCACTCACAAAATCTCCTTGCCCTTGGCTCTTGCACAGGATGGGGATGTTTACAAAGTAAGAGCCCTGGCTCCCTGCTGAGTCTCTTAGTTAAGCTTCTAAACTTCTCAAGTTGACACAAGGTATGAATCATAACACCTTGCTAGTAGGAATATAAAATGGTGTGACTGCTCTGGAATGTTGTTTAGTATTTTCTTTAAAAACTAAACATGTAAATTATATGACCTAACAATTACACTTCTGGGCATCTACTCTAGAGAAATGAAACTTATCTTTATACAAAAGCTTATAATATATATGAATGTTCTTAGTAACTTTATTTATATACCCCCAACTAGAATCAGCCAACTTACTTCAGTAGGTGAATAGTTAAACAAACTATGGTACATATATACTGTGGAATACTACTCAGCAATAAAATGGGAAGAAGTAATGCCTTAGTTCATTCAGGCTTTTGTAACAAAATAGAATGAACTGGGTGCCTTATAAATGACCCAAATTTATTTCCCACACTTCTGGAGTGTGAGAAGTCCATGCTCAAGATACCCACCAATTCAGTGTCTGGTGAAGATCTGTAGCTGTGTCTCTGTTGGGTAAAAGGGACAGAGAAGCTTTCTGGGGCCTCTCTTATAAGGTCATTAATCTATATCTATCTATCTATCTATCTATCTATCTATCTATCTATCTATCTATCTATCTATCTATCTATGGTCATGGCCTAGTTACCTTCCAAAAACTATACCTCCTGATGTCATCATATTGGGCATTAGGTTGTAATATGCATTTGTTTGTTGAGGGGTCAGGGTAGACATTCCAACTACAGTATACAACTACCTAGCTAAATCTCCAGGATTTAAATTACACTGAGAAACAAATTTTAAAAAAACAACAACAGTTTCTAATGTTTTCCTACTGTATGAATCCATTTATGTGATCTTCTTGAAAATGTGGAGATGAAACAGCCCGGTGTGGTGGTACATGCCTGTAATCCCAGCACATGGAAGGCTGAAGCAGGAGGATCACTGAGAGTTCAAAGCCAACCTGGGCTACAGAGTGAGTTCAAGACCAGCTAGAACTGCATAGTGAAACCGTGTCTCAAAAACATGGGAAGATGGGGGCTGGGTATTTAGCTCAGTGGCTTAAGCGCCTGCCTGGCAAGTGCGAGGTCGAGTTCGATCCCCAGTACCAAAAAAAAAAAAAAAATGGAAAGATGGATGATGGATAGATAGATAAAATATTATCACTGACAAAAAAGGGCTAGAGAATCTGTTTTAATTCTTATTGTTGCATATGATCCTACAATTATGTGAAAATAAAATTAATTTTCAATAATATTATTGATTCAAATTTTTAAGAACCATAGCATATTACTTTTAGTATCATTAGCAATTATTATTCATAAATAATTTATTATAATATAAAGTGAAATCTTGGAATGAAAGAGATTTTGAATGATGCACTGTAGTCCTGGTATTATTGCCAGTAAAGTAGTTGTTCAGTATAATCTTGTTTTGATAAATTAGACAGATGTTCCTTTAGAAGTATTCATTATTTGTGTAGCTTTTGTTTATAATGATTTTCCCCTAAATCCAGGGAGCTTTTAAAATGCATATTGCCATGCTTCATTCCTGAGGATTCGGATTTAGTAAATCTGGGTGTGAATGCTACTGGGAGCAACTTTCATTTAAAGAATTATATATGCTGATTCTTATTCAAGGACCAGTCAATTAAATTCTAATTCAAGAGATCCAACAGTTTTGAATAATACATCATAATTGTTATAGTGAGCAAATAAGAACTCTTTCAATTCTTTTGTGTCATAGAGGAATTATGGTTAGGTGAGAATTTTATCAGTACCAGGAATCAAACTCATGACCGCCTGCTTGCAAGGCAGTATGCCGCAGAGCTAACTCCCCAGCCCCCTAGGTGAGAATTTTAAATGCAGAGTACTGACTGATAAAATTTTCCAAACAACCCACGTGTTGTAAAAGAATGTTTGACCAAACTGAGTAGCTGCTTGCTCTGAATCAACAAGAACTTGGAACAGAAGAGAGCTTGCCTTTGGTTCTTATTCATGTTGAAGGAGTCCTGCCCCATCTCTTCACTATTTGGCCTGTCTGATCCCTCGTGATTTATTTGGTACAGAGAGGACAAAGACTCCTGCTTTAGTTACATAAACTGCATAAAGGAATTCTCTGCTAGAGTAGAAAAGCTGAAGCACTTTATAAGCTCTGAAAATAATGTATTCATTTGATTCTTTATTTTTGAAAATGAAATTCTAACTAAAGTACTATAATTGGTCTATTCTCATCCATTCCCCCATACCTAGACTGGCCTTGAACTTTTAGATTCAAGTGATCCTCCTGCCTCAATCTCACAAGTAGCTGAGACTAGGGATCTACATGCCTGGCTCTCTTATCCCTGATGATTGCTGTTATTGAAAAGCAAATTCAAAGAAATTCTGTTCTACCTTTTGAAATGCTTAGGTGTCAGCTTGTAGAAATGTCAGTGGCCCTGTGTCTGTCCTGCCACCTCAAATGCATCATTGGAACATCTTTATGTGGGGATTCTTTGAGCTTTTATCAGTCAGATCAAATGCTTCCCAAAATCCTGGGTATGTGCTTCAGTTCAAGAGTTGTCCTCTACATCAGTCTCGTCAGGCTTGGACCTGGAAGGATCACCCTACCCCACCCTCTCAGGAGTAGTCAAGTCAGTGACTGTTTCCAGGGAAGCCTCTGCAAATCCCCTTCCTGTGTGACCTGGGATCTGACATAGAGGTGCATCGAAGAACCAGTCTTGACCCATTTGGATTTCATTTGTGTATGTGTCAAGTGTCTCATCTCAGGCTTTTCTTTTCTTTTCTTTTCTTTTTTTTTTTTTAATTTTTATTTTGAGATAGGGTCTCACTATGTCACTAAATTACCCCAACTGGGCTTGAATTTGTGTTCCTCCTACCTCAGTCTCCCACAGTACTGGGATTATAAGCATGTGCCATCATACTTGGCTTTAGCATATATTCATAAGCATTTGGGATATTTTTCAGCATTCTCTTATAAGGGAACACAGAGAGTCTATTATTTTTCTAAGTACTTGTGTTGTAGTTAAATTACTGCTGTGGAATGAACCTTGACTTCCTGTAATGTCTCAATGCACTTTTTGAATAAATTAGTTCCTTTTCTTCTAAATAAACATTGCAGTAATCAAAACAACTATTGTTTGTCTCTGAAAGAGCATTTTCTATAGGTTTTGTTTTGATTTCAGCTCTCATCGGAATTTAAGAGAGAGTTGAGAGGGCAATTTTAGATTAACACCTGTCTGAAAAGTTCTAAAATTAGAGATGGCCATCTGGTCTACATGATTTGTAATATTTTCAAAATGGGATTTTCCCACTCCAAACAGATTTTTAAATTGCTACAACTATTAACATTTTACTATCAAATTCAAAAGAGGATAGATAGGTGAACCTCTCTGTTCACTGACGACTAAATATGGGCAGTTTAAGGCCATATTTCTCATTTATGGTCCCACATAATATGAAGGCCCATCTTATATTCCTTAGTGTTTTAATTATTCTAGGACCATTAAGCCCCCAAAATTCAACCTTGGTAGCTCTTAAGATGTCATGAAAGTGACTTAGGTCATCCCTACCTTGAGGGTACTTGAAAATTTGACTAGCTCTCCTAGTCAAATTGAAATAAATTTTCTAGCTATAACCCTGACATTCTGTATTTTAGAACCTCTGAGGAGGTCATTCACCAGCTCTGTTCAGTGCCGCTCTAGTCTAGGTATCCCTGGTTTCTGCCAGGTCTTGTTCTAAAAACTTGGAGAGTATGTTTTTAAAATGTCAAGGTTACTATCAAAGGAAACTGAAAGTATAGTTGCTGATACATACAGTTGGATGCTGGGGAAGATAATATACAGTTAAAAAACAGTGACTATTGTTACAAGCTTTTTCAAAAACATCGTTAAAATGTTATCATAAATGTCTTAAAACTGCATAACCTTTGACCTAGAAATTTCATTTATTGAACACCCTCATGAAGAAGTAAATATTCATGTAGGCAAATATTCACTATTTACTATAATAGTAAAATAGAACTATTAGTCTGTGAAGCCAGGTTGCCTCAAGTCAAGTTCTGGTTCTCCTGCTTGTTGTTAGTTTGGCCTATACTCAGCCTGTCTGTGTTTCTTAGTGTCTCTGTGTGCAGTGAGAAACGGTTCCTTTCAGAGTTCTTATAAGGAGATAATAGTTGTTATGGCAGGGCTGCATAACACATTTCCCCAAAACTTAGTGGTATACAGTTAGGGTTTATTTCTCACACACATCCACAAGTCATTTGGAGCTCAGCTTTTCCAGGCTGAGCTTGGCTGTAGGATGTCACCTTGATTCATGAGGGCTATCATGCCAATTACTCTTTGGACATTAATACACTACCAGAAGACAAATCCAATTTCACAGGTTTTTTTGTATCTCATTTACTAACAAACACTGCCCAAAGCAAGTAACTTGGTTAATCTCAAATCATCAAATCAGTGAGGCAGAGGGAAAATGTGAGCATTTGTGAAACAATTCAGGGACCAGCAAACTGTTTCTCAGAAGAGCCATGTAATAAATATCTTTGGCTTTGCTGGTCATGTGTAACTACTCAACTCTACTATAGTATCATGAAAGCAAGCTCAGATAACCTATCAACAAATGGGATAACTATATTCCAATAAAATTGTACTTGATGAAACCAGGTGGCACACTGAATGTGACTCATAGGCCAAAGTTTTCCAAACCCTCACAATTTATCACCAGCTTATAGAGTTTTTATGAGGATTAAGTAAATCAGTATATAGAATATACTTTTAACAGTTCCAGGAGGAGAGTAAAACTAATAAATATTAGTTCAAAAGGTGCTGCTTGTTATTATTATTATAACACAATTTCCAAGAACAGAAATAAAGTTAAATAATTTATATCACACCCTTTAAATCCATTTAAAATTTCATAGTAAATTCAAATTGAAATGTATATTAAATTCATTTAAAATGAATCCACATTTTTTAAATGTCAAGACTAAGGGCAAGAATATATTTACATTAAGTAAAAAGACAAGTTATATTTCTCGTATGACCCTAATTTTATTTGTCTTGAAAGATAATGTTTGTGGCCAGGCATGGTGGTCCATCCCTGTAACCCCATCACTCAGAAGGCTGAGGCAGGAGGATGGCCACAAGTTTGAGGCCAGCCTGGGCTACATAGTGAGTTTAAAATAGCTTGGACTGTCTTTAAAAAGGAAAGAAAAAAAAAAAAAGATGTCTATGCACATGGATGGCAAGCCATCAGGAAGGAACTATATTAAGCTGGATCATTTATCTTCTTTTTTACTGTAATGCTTTATTTCCATTTTCTCTCCACTAGGGCATGTACTGTTTTCTGGTAGTAAGTAATTTTGCCAAGGATGTAGCTTAGAGGCACATCCTGGCAAGCATGAGGCCCTGAGTTTCATTACTGGTACCAAAAAAAAAACAAACAAAAAAACACAAGAATTTCAACATAAGTAGTTTAATCAAAAGTTCACTGAGGACTCTTTTAGCTTTGATGTAGTTATCATTTTAAGGACACTTATATTTTAGTTTCTTAACAATTTAAGGGTTTACCTTTAGGGATGACTGAGTACAGACTAAATAGACACTTTCCAACCTGTTCCCCCTGACCCCCCATACATTAAAGAGAAGTTGTTCCTTTCTGGAGCTCCCAGAAGTCTGTCTCAGGGTACCAACCAATGGGAATAGCATCCTCTCAATGACTCTTAGACTGTATAAACAACAGCTCCTTTGGGACCCAGCAGTCCCTTCCAGATACAAAGGCAGCATGTAAAAAGGTGATTGTGACCTCCTCTAACCCTGCCCTGGCCACCCACATATTTAGACATACTTGAATATCCGCTCTTCTTGTGTAGCAAAAGATTAGATTTCACTATTGTCATGGAGCCAGTCGTGGTAGTGCATGCCTATAATCTTATGGGAGGCGGAGGCAGAAGGATCATTGTGAGTTTGTTCAAGACCAGCCTGGGCTACAAAGTGAGCTCAAGGCCAGCCTGAACTATATATAGCAAGACTCTGTCTCAAAAAGACAAAAAAAAAAAAAAAAAAAAAAAATATTGCCATGGATCTAGAATTCACATAAAGACAGGAAAAAAAGCTTCCTATGACTTCCTTTATGAGTCTCACAAAATATTGACAATTAAGTTGACATATTTTTAAAACCCTTTGTAATCAAGTTTTATCTTCATTGTAATCAGTTAGCCTGTGGATGGTCCAACAGTCTAATCTCTCTGGAAATTGTTGTATTAATTAGTTTATATAACCTTAGAAGTCAATATTCCAACTAAATTTTGGCCTAGCATATACTTCAGAATGTGAAATGTAAAAAAAGAACACGTTTTAACCTTTAAGTTTAAATAAAGCAAAACTAACTTTATTTTTAGTTACTGAATTTAATTGCCAATCAGGATTCTTTTTGAGGATTTAAACATAGCAATTGTGTTTCAGGATAAGTTCTAGATCCATCATGGTACCAGAGCTTCCTGAAAGGAAAAAATACACACCTGATTTGTCCACTCTGAATGCTAGACTCTTAACTGAAATAATCAGGTAACATCATTCATGATAGCCATGTCTCAAGGAGTTCTTTAATTTGGGACTTTTTTTAAATAAGCAAAATATTTGCTGATGGTTACTGAGCCCATGATATGGGATGAGAGCTATATTTAGTCAATTTAAGTATAAATATATACAACTACAAAGACTGTTGATGGTTACCACCTAATAGCAACTTCCAGTTCTTCCCCACAAAGGTAGAAAGAAGAACCTTGTAGTGAATTAATGAATGGTCAACTTGTAACACCCAGATGAACTGAATCAGCATGGTGTGCTCTGGTCCTTAGCCTTGAGCATCATTTCCTGGCTCCAGTGCAGATCCCTCAGCCTGCTGGAATAGATCCTTTATTTTGCTGGCGCAGACTTTCTAGCTTCTACCACTGGCCTTTGGGCCTTCCTAATGCAGATCCTTGATACAGACTTGCATAAGACACTTTTTGTAGGCTCTAGGCCTCCAGCTAAACTTGTGCAGGACATTGTTTTGGGATCCAGGGTCTTAGCTGGATTCTTTGGTTCTCTAGTGTGTAGACAGATCTCCCTCACTCTTTTGCATTTTACTGTTTGGGTGAATATTACAAAATAATCTTATAAATTGTGTGTCTTGTATTAAATCCTTTCTTTTCTGAACCCTGATTACAACAAGCCCTTGATCAAAATGGCCAAAATTGTCCCTTTTTTTGGCTAGAAAGTGCACACTGCTGTTCTTATCATTACTAGACTGGTCTCCAAAGCTAGCTCCTTTGTGAACCACACATCTTGATAGCCATGCCCTCTCCTACATTTGTTCTGGAATGGCCCTGGGTAACCAAAAAAAGAAACAATAGAAATGATGCAGTTTCTACTTTGCAGCCGTGGAACACAAGCTTTATAGAAAATCAGTGGTAAGTGCTTGCTTCAGTAGCACATAGTCTAGAAAGCTGATATGCCCAACCACCTTGAGACTGCCATGCTCTCAAGAAATCTGTCCATCCATGTAAAGCTGTTGCAGCCATACCAGCCAAAGGGCGCCAGCATAAGGATGAGAAAGCCACCTGCACACTCAGCCTAGCCAGTCCTTCACTGAACTTCAGCACAGTCACAAATGCATGAAAAACCTAGTATCCCTCAGAACCACAAGTGATAATAAATAGTTTTAAGACTTTAAGTCTAGGAATAGTTACTATACAGCAATAGAAAATCAGAACCCTTAACTTTTTTTTCTACCTTTGTCTGCACTGTGATGTTGAAAGACCTATGACTGAGTTATTTTCATCTGTATTGCAAATGCTAGCATTGTTTTATGTAGATCGCTAATGCAGGTTGCATATTTATCCTCACCCAACAGGCTCTGTAAGATGCTGGCTGTCTCTTGTTCATTAAAAGCCTTCTGTATATCTTCTTTTCTAACACTGGGGATAGCTTTGATCTATTTTGTTGGCCTTACCACTCTTTAAAATAAGTCTTGCATCTCAGATGAAGAAATATAAACATCAAATATATATGTGAAAAAATATTCAGCATCATTCGAGAGATGCAAATAAAAACAACACTTAGATTTCATCTCAGAAGAAATGGCTATTATCAAGAAATCAAGCAACAAATGCTGGAGAGGCCGTGGGGAAAAAGGAACCCTTTTCCACTGTTGGGGGGTGGGATGCAGACTGGTGCAACCACACTGTGGAAATCAGTGTGAGATTCCTCAAAAAACTAGGACTAGAGGTCCTATTCAACCCAGCTATTCCCCTTCTGGATATCTTCCCAAAAGAATTAAGTTACTCAGTGATATCTGTGCACTCATGTTTATAGCAGCACAATATGTATTAACCAGATCTTGGAAACAACTGAGGAATGGATAGAAAAGTTGTGGCATTTTTATACAATAGAGTACTACTCAGCCATAAAGAAGGATAAAAGAGACTTTTATAGGTAAATGTATGCAACTTGAGACCATACTCATCAGTGAAATAAATCAGACACACATGTGTAAACATCGTATTGTTTCATTAGTGTGAGAAGCTGAAAGTAACAATATGTGTACATTTATATAAAATAGTTAAGATAGTTATACTACTGATTTCTCTGAGTTGATTGAACAGAAAGATTTGTGCTGGTATTGTTTGGACAATTGAATGCAGGTGTCTTGTGCTCTGGGCGAATGATTTGGAAATGGTAGTGTGCAGTCTATGTACCCCTGATTGATGTTTTTTGAAATTTGTTTTAGTTTTTTCTTTTTCTCCTTGAAATAAAGTGGATTTGGAAAACACAAATTAAAATACAAAGAAAGAAAAAGAAAAATGTCGGAAGTTTTCAAGGTCATAACAGTGACGGATCTATGTTTTTCAAAATTCTAGTAATACTTAAAAAAATAGGTCTGGGCTGAGGATATAGCTCAGCGGCACAAGCACATGCCTGGCAAGCATAAGGTCATGAGTTCAGTACCTGGTACATTAAAAAAAAAAATCTGTGTTCTCTAAAATATCAGGAAAGAAAGAATTTCAAAGTGTTAAACACTTTGGTGTTTGTTTGTTTGTTTGTTTGTTTCAGCACTGGGAATTGAACTCAGGGGCTTGTGCGTGCTGGGCAAGCACTGTATACCACTGACATCCCTCAGCCCTTTTTATTTTATTTTGAGGCAAGATCTCACTAAATTGCCTAGGCTGGCATCAACTTAACAATCCTCCTGCCTTAGGTTCCTAAGTAGCTGAGATTACAAGTCTGCAGTTCTGTGCCTGGCTGAAGCTTCTACCTTGTTGGGAGAAGTCACTTCTTTATTGACTACTCTACTTTATTGGCTGCTCAACTAAAATCGCACCCATCCCAGGACAGTTCTGTGACACTTCCTGTATAATACATTTAGATTTCGTCCTGGCACAATTTAGAGCCACAGCTGTGTAATCATCCCAAACCTAACATTACATCAGCATGTGGTTGAAATATGTGTTCTCGTAGTCTCCCCCAAGCCATCTAAATCTATAATTTCCAGGAACTGTATGGAATATGAGTTATATGGAGTATCTCCAGAGTGCAGCTCCATATTATGTGTTCCCCTTTTTTTTTTGACAGCTTGAAAAGCATGCATTTTAAAAAAATTTTTTGGGTACCAGGGATCAAACTCACGACTTCATGCTTGTCAGGCAGGCACTTGTGCTGCTGAGCTAAATTCCTGGCCCCATGCATTTTTAAATTGACATATTACATATAAATTTAAAAAATCATTTACTGCCAGGCATGGTAGCACACACCTGTAATCCCAGTACTTGGGAAGCTAAGGCAGGAAGATCACCCCAAGTTTGATGCCAGCCTGTGCTACATAGTGATACCATGAACCGGGCGTGGTGGCTCATGCCTGTAACCCCAGCACTCGGGAGGCTGAGGCAGGAGGATCGTTGGGAGTTTGAGACCAGCCTGGGCTACAAAGTGAGCTCCAGTCCAGCCTGAACTGTATAGAGACCCTGTCTCAAAAAGACAAAACCCCAAAAAACCAAAAAAAACAACATAGTGATACCATGTCTTAAAGAAAAACCAGCAGAGCACTGTGTAGCAGAGAAAATGAACAGGGTGGCTTTATGTATTAGCATGAATCAATCACAATATAATGCTGAGAGGATGCAAATCAAAACAGTACATATTATGTGTGCATCTATTTATGTAAATTTCAAGAGCAGTCAACTTCAAACTCCATATTTTAGGTATACACTATGAGTGGCTAAACTAAGAGTAGCACAGTCATGATTACTAAAGCAGTTAGGAAGAAATTAATTATCTCTTTATTGGGGAAGGGCATATGGGAAGAGGTAAAGGTACTAAAATATTCCACTTAGTCTCAAATGGTAGTTATATGTCTACTTATAATTAGCATTTAAACTATATTTACATAATTTAATTCTCTATGATATATTTCACAGTAAAATTTCTAAAGCACTCAATAGACTTAGATTCTAGGGATATATTTTTAAATACATTAAAGATAGATATAGTTCTGATTAGAAAAGCGATATATATTAATTTTACAAAATTTATATAATAGAAAAAAAAAGTTATAGTCCTACCATTCTTGACCCTTTGAGGAAACCATCCTTCACATTTTTTTAATTTCCTTGAAGTTTCTAAAGTTTGTTGGTCACTTTCTTCTCTTTTTAAAAAGCAAAATTGAGCCAGACATGGTGACACATGCCTATAATCCAAGCACTCTGAGCAGCTGAGGCAGGAGGATGGCAGGTTCAAGCCCCACTTGCTGGGAAACAGAAATTTAGCAAGACTTTGTCTCAAAATAAAATAAAAAAGGGTTGGGGATGTAGCTCTGTATAAAGGCTTTCAGTTCAATCCCCAGTATGGGGCGAAGGGTAATGGGGAGGCAAAATTGGGAACATAGTAACTTTTTTTATTTTTTATGTGACCCAGATTGGCCTCCAATTTACTGCTTTCCTGCCTCAGCTTCTTGGGCATCAAGGATTACAGGCCTGCACCAAAACACCTGGCCTTATCACACATGCTGTTTTGAGAACAAATTCTTTTCACTTAATATATCATGAGCACTTTCCCACACTTTGACACTTCTTTGAAATAATATTTTACTCATGAGTCTGCAGACAGGCTTGGTTTTCACCCCATACAATTAATTCTGCAGGTGTTCTTGCATTTTTTTTTTTTATGCTGTCAGCCTGTAAGAATAATATGGGCTGACATTCAGAGAAAAAGTGCGAATTATATGCCCCTTGGATCTTTGTTCAAATTTTATTTCAGGAATTCACACAAAATCAAAACAGAGAATATGTTCATACAAATGGAATCTTTTGGGATTTAGAATTGGTATACACTAAGATTCTTTCTATAAATGTAAAAATCCATCTCTTCGATTAAGAATGCCTACTAACAGTATATTTTAACAAGGAATTCTTATTGGAAGTTTTGTCATAAATGTAATTTTTCATGCTCAAAAAAATACTGGAAGTGAATTTTTTAAAAGAATTTTCACTATTTTAAGGTTTTTGTTTGTTTTGTTTTTGAGAGAGGCTATGCAGTTCAGTCTAGCCTTGAACTCACTATATAGCCCAAGATGGCCTCAGACTCCCAGTGATCCTCCTGCTTCAGCCTCTTAAGTGCTGGGCTTGAGAGTATCAACCACTTGTGGCCCATTATTTTAACTTAGTAAAACAATGTTTTTCTTATTTGGGGTGATGTGAGAGTCTTTTAAAGTTGTTTTTGACTGGATTTCATAGCTCTTTTTTGATGTTTGTGAAAATTATCATTAGACCAGTTTAAATGTAATACATTTAGAGCTTCTTAGTAGTTGGTTTTCCAGGAGTTTTTGACTGGCAGTGAGGGCTCTTAAAGGATACCAGGATATGTTCTAAATAGAGTTTATTTGCAATTATTATGGTATATGGAAAATATTTGGCCTATTAAATGTTTTCCTATTTTTATAGCTATGAAGTTCTTCATAAGTGTTATTACCATAAATATAAATACTTAAGCAAAATATTTATGAACAAAAGTGAAGATATGACAAATATTTTCTTCCTCAATTCTCCAAATTAAGAACAGTTATATATTGCTTAGATGTATTATATTCTGTTCCAGTCATTCTACCTGTACTAGATTTGAGGGTACAAACAGTAATCCCGAAAATAATAGGATATAGTATGGTAATCATCCTTAATTTCCTATTAAGTCAATCTAAAGCTCTGTAAAACCTACAATGTTTTACCATGACTGATTGTAATCGAATCTGGTTTGTTGGATTGCTGTTTTGTATTGATAGATTTTATTCAAAGCTGTTATGATTGATAGTATCAAGTCTGAGAGTATAGGCAACTGCACTGAAGATGACAAAATTCACTAGAATATCTACTCTGGTTTGATTATTACCTGCCTTTGAAGTTTTATACTGTCTACAATGTTTTATTTTTACTAATATTGTTATGTACTGCTATATTCAATTATACTGCTATATTCATTTATGCCTGAGTATATAGGCAATTCTATTGAAGATAATAAGAAACAACACAGCAATCATTGTAGATCATCTTGTATTGTGGTTTTATACGACTTTTTGGTTTCATGTGTTTATAGGAATTTGTTTTGTTTTGTCTTACTAAGTTTTGTTTTTCCCTAACACAGAAAGAATAGAAATACATGTAGAGACTCATGTATATGTAGCTGTTTACACTCTCACTGTTTGACTATCTACTTTGTATGCTTTAATTTTGTAACTTGAACAACTATTTCTAAGAGGGCAATATGTAATTTATCAACTAGTGATTTCTTATTGTTTATCTTTTTTCTGAAATTCTGTATTATCTCTTACCCTTTACATGCTTTTTTTTCTCTTTAAATAAAAATTTTAAAAAATTTTTAAAAAGAACAGTTATATAGGTAGTATTTAGGGGTAAATGGAATTTTATTTATTTAGGGGTAAACGGGAATTTTAAGTTGAGTGTAAGACATAGATGTTGAGTTAAGACATAGATAAGAGAAATAGTTTTAAATGAAATTTGGGAGTATATCTTTCTGGCTATTTTCAAACCTTAATGTAAATTATACAAACAAAATAAAAGATTTTTAGCTTTGTTCTGAAGTAAGTTATCACAGTGAGTTGAGACAATATTTAAAAAGAAGAAAGGTAGACATAGTGGCTCATATCTGCAATCCTAGCATTCAGGAGGCTGAGGCAGAGAATTGTTTAGGCTCAGCCTGGCTTAAAAAATATGAATCTGTTTTTTAAAAAAAAAAAACAGAACTGATAAAAGTGGGACTTCATTTCATTGTATGCATGTTTTCCATCTCCGGTGATTTTTATTTATAATAAAAGATTTATAATAATTTAGTCATAAAAAACTATGTAGTTCTGTTATTTCTGTATGGATGCTAAACTTTTTAAAATTATAGTTTGTTCATTTCAGGCTAGTTTAAAGTATAATGGTAGTGTCTTACAAATTTGATTATTTCAACCCCATAATTTTTGTTTTCATTTTATGGTGTGACAATAATACAGTTTTTTAAACAGAGCCATTTACTATCTGGACTTGGTTATGCTTTGCTGCTGGGGGCTGTTTCACAGCATCTCTGGCCTCTACCCACAAGATTCTAGTAGTCATCCCTAGTCATGAAACAAAAATGTCTCCCATGGGAGACAAATTGGGAGCAAAATTGGCTGCTGTTGAGAATCACTGCCCTGGTGTATTTATTGAAATTGTGATCGTGCTTTTCAGGAGCATAATTTGGAATCAAGTAGTATACCAGTAGAAGCTAAGCACAAAATCAGCAAAATATAAAGGCTGCTAGGAAGTAATTTTGGATAGTTCAGCATAACAAAAATGTCAGACTATATTTCTTAATGTGAGACTAGATTGTCTAGGTAATTGGTATGGAACGCAACACTAGATACATTTTAGTGAATGCTACATGGGAGAAACAAAATTAGTTAATAGATGGCTGTTTCTTTCTTTAGTCCTTATTTTAAAATGTAAGGCCACAGGATCTGCAGATATTAAAAAACATGTCAGTGTCCTTATATTATTTTGTGTTATCCCCCAAAGCACAGCAATTTTCCATGGCATGCCGGAATAATGTGTTCTGTGTTTGTCATTATATCTACAACAGGTGATTCCCAGCACCTTGCTGGGAACATCATTAATCCAACTTCCTTTACACAATTTTTGGCTTTCTGTGTCATGACCAATACTCATCAGGCAAGTCAGCTCACAAGGTGTTCGTCAGTTTAAATGTATGCTAAAGGAAATGGAAAAATGTACCTCATTCAGAGACAGAGAAAACCGAAATATTTAAATATCACTACAGATCCATAATCACACCTAAAAATTAAAACAATCTCTTAATATCATTAAGTATTTCAAATTTTCAATTATCTCACAAATGTCCTGTTTTATCATTTTTTCATTTGAATCAGGACTCCAAAAAAATTCACAGCTTCTGATTATTTAACATTTCTTAAATGTTTTCTAAATTCTTAGGTTTCGTCTTTTTTTCCAGATTGTATTTTTTTGAAGAAACTGAGTTACTTGTATTGCAGTTTTTACTGCCTAGACTTTGCCTCATACTGTGATTTACTTAAGTGTCACTTATGTCTGTCTCCAGTGTTTCCTGGAAGCTGGGACTTGCAGCTAGAGGCTTGATCAGATTCAGATTTTGTTTTCTTTTTGGCAAGTCCCTAAAGAAAACAATAGCCAACGACAGCATTGTTTTTATATGGGTGTTTTGTTTTGTTTTGGAACTGGGAATCAAACTGAGGACCTTGTGCTTGCCAGACAGGCTCCCTGCCTCTGAGCTATATGCCTGGCCCAGCATTGTTGACCTCCCAGTTAGTGACTTGCAAATTGACTTAGCTAACATTCCTTGAATATTTACCATGTGCCCAACAATGTGCTTGTGTTCTCCCATCTAAATACCAACTAGACCCTGCTTAGCTTCTGAAATCAGACGAGATCAGGTGTGTTCAGGGTGGTATGGCTGTAGATGGTGCTTGTGTTCTATAGTCATTTTGTCACTTAATCTAAACCTCATAATACTGATACAAATCAGATTCTATGTGAGGACTAAACCTCTTAGAGCCAAATAATCTTAAATGTCTTTCAAACAAACCCCTTAGTATATATCCCATTGTCATTTATTTGATTTAATGTGTTTATCTGAATTTTCCTTTTATTTGATTCATTTAAAGCTACCCAAAAATGTTTTGCATTAAACACCATTTACATTTTTAATAAAGCTCAAAGATCTGGCATGTAACTATGAACTCATTTTACTCAAGCTTTTGGGATTCACCATCTGTTAACCTCACAAAACAGATATCTAAACCCCTAATAGGGCCAAAAGAATTCAGTATTTCCTGACTCTCGTTTTCCTTTCTACTCATTGTTTTCTGCAGGTGCACTTATGGCTCTTTCATGTCTCTGCTTTCTTTGCCTACTCACAGTGCTCACAGTGTCCTACTGTTACCCAGTGTGAGAAACTAGCTCGTGATTGTAAAAGCAAAAGTAGCTTTTCATTGTTTGTTTATGCATCTTTATCCTGCTCAATTCTCTCCATAGTTCTCAGTACTACTGTTCATAAAACCAGACCGTTGGCTCACCAGATCCAAAAAATGAATGTCGAATTATGTTGAACTGTCACTTGTGAAGATTAAACTGTTTGATATCGGTTGAGGGATGAAATTTCAATTAGATATCAGAGCACTGGAGGCAAAACAATGCAAAGAGGATCTTATTGTGTGGCTTTGCAAATTGACATGCAAGGAATAATTTATTTATTTTTTCCCATTCTGGGGACCAAAGCCAGGGGTGCTCTATCATTCAGCCACATCCCCAGCCCATTTAATTTAATTTAATTTTATTTTTTGTGGTGATAGGGACTTACACTTAGGGCCTTGTGCATGCAGGGCAAGAACTCTACCACTGAGCCACATTCCCTGGCTTTTTATTTTTTTATTTTGAACCACCAAGTGGTTAAGTTGCTCTGGCTGGACTTGAATTTGTACTCCTCCTATCTCAGCCTCCCAAACTGGACTTAAGCATGGGCCAATATGCCCAACTGAGTATTGTGATTTATTCTTGATAGATCTTAATTCTTCTCCAGTCATTTGGTTGGCTAAATAGAGGGAACCTAAAGCTCTGGTGCATACAATAGAGAAATAGAAATGACTGTGGAATTTGATTTTTTACTCTAGTTTTCACCATGAGAAATTAGACAAATAACCAGATTCTTTTTTTTTTTTTTTTTTTTGACTGGAAATTGAACTCAGGACGTTGCTCTTGCCAGGCAGGTAATTGTGACACTGAGCTATATTCCTGGCCCTGTTCTTATGTCTTTAAAAATTTTTTTTACGTGATTATTCATAAAGACCTTTAAAATTCTTATCTGAGACTTTTGTAAGCTCCTAGTAAATAGATTGTATCTTTCTTTACCTGATGTTACACTGTATGGTACATGTGCTTGTGCTTAGTAAGTAGCTTTTGATGGTGGTGGCCTTTGAAAGGTTATACATCTTAGGATATTTTGTTCCTTTTTTTCCCTTGGCAGGACCAAAGAACTTCCTTTTCTAAGACCAGTGCTGTTTGGTCTTGGTGAAAGTGCACTTTGTTCTAAAATTGCCATATGAAAGCCTAGTATATACTGTGTTATTCTAAGAAAGGGGAAATCACAGTCTAGGACAGTGAATGCTGACTTGGTGCTGAATGAATGATTGTTATGTGCTCTTTTACTCCCAGGCTCGCTTCTCCTATGTTCGGATGAAATATCTTTTCTTTTCCTGGTTGGTGGTCTTCGTTGGAAGCTGGATTATATATGTGCAGTATTCTACCTATACAGAACTATGCAGAGGAAAAGACTGTAAAAAAATAATAGTAAGTATTTTTAATTTTCTGGTTTCCTGAAAAGCCTCTTTTTAATACACTATATTTAATACCTAACTATTCACTAACAACTATTTTCAAAAAGAAAAGTTAATTTCACATGAATGTTGTGCTGAACATGTTGGCTTTTTGATGACTAAGTTAAGGGTTCTTCTCATCTTGAAATATCCAGTATGCAAAAATATAAATACTGTATACTACAAATAAGTTAATGTGAGAGCATCCTCATTACACAGAGATTCTGGCTTTCAGATATATTTGAACTTCAGTTTATTCTAATCAGATGAGTTTTTAACATTTAGAATATAAGTGTTACTGATACCAAGCTTTCTGGAGCATGTCTTTTTAATAAGTAGAGTCATTCTCAAATACTAAATTTTATATTAAAAGCATAAATTTACTATTTATTTTCTCTCCTATATATTTAGTATATGTCAGGAAAATCATGCTGTTCATGTCAAAGATTTTTAGCAGTTAAGTGTTGGTTGCATGGCACTTATCTATGTTAAATGTGTTAGGATTTCAAGTAAATTTAAACTCCTTGTTTTCTGTCAGCACCTTCTAATATAAATATTTTTTAAATTCTGAGATAAAGTATTTTATGTTATTTATTAAGCATATATTTATTTTGTTTTGTTTTGTGGTATTGAGGCTTAAGCCCCGGACCTGGCATGCTAAGCTCTCCCTCTGAGCTACCCCAACAGTCCATAGAATTATATGTGTGTATGTATGTTTTAGTTTCTTTGTTTGGTTTGGTTCTAGGGATTAAATCCAGGGTCTTATGCATGCAGGCAAGCAGTCTTCAACTGGGCTACATCTCTAGCCCTTTATTTTTTATTTTGAGATAGGGTCTTGCTAAGTTGCCCAGGCTGGCCTCAAACTTGTGATCCTCTTACCTCACCCTCTTACTAGCTGAAATTACAGGTGTGTGACATGGTACCTGACTTAGAATTATACTTTTAATAATAATGATTTTGAGATTCTAGTGATTATAGATTATTAAAGATTCTATATGTATTGAATATGACTTTACCCATGCTAGTCAGCCTAGGTATGTATATATAGCAAAGGAAGAACTCCTGACTTTATAGAATTTACAGTTGTGCAGGGAGAAAAATGAGTAATTACAGTAAAAGAAATATTATGGTAGGAAGTATTATAAGAACATACATGAAAACCTGAGATTTTCCAGTGTTCTAAGACATAAAAACCAGTTCAACACTAGATGTTCCATCAGTCAGGAATAAAAACAAGAACAAAATATTATTCAAGAGTATGATAATTTCTTAAATGGGGAAGGTAAGAATCATTAAGAAGCAGGAATGAATTAGTAAAAAAAAAAAAAAAAAAAAAAAAAAAAAAAAAAAAAAAAAAAAAAAAAAAAAAAAAAAAAAAAAAAAAAAAAAAAAAAAAAAAAAAAAAAAAAAAAAAAAAAAAAAAAAAAAGGGGTCCCAAATCAAGATTAAAAGATATCAGTTATATGTCTATGTCCATTGGCCATTCCAGATTCTTCAGAAATTTTTTTAAAATTTTATTTAAAGAGGAAAAAAAAGCAAAACAAAAAAAGAGTAGAAATAACAGAATTTCAAAAAAATAAATAGTAAGAAATCACTAGTTGATAAATTACTTATTGTCCTCTTAGAAATAGTTGTTCAAGTTACACAATTAAAGCATACAAAGTGGACATTCAAACAGTAAGGCTACAAACAGTTCTGTTCAACAACCCAGTAAAAACTTAGTAATGTGGTTATCAATCCAACACACTTAAACATACATGCAGTTATATCCTTTAGAGCACTTTCTTTTCCTCCTTTTGCTTTTTAAGTCCATTATCTGTTATATCATGTTTCAGCTTGCTCAGTATCTTACTGATCTGTTTTGTTGTTGTTTTTATTTACTTTTTAATCACCTTATATAATTCTGTTGTATTGTTTTTGAGTTTTTCCTCATCCATGCCCCATGGATCAGCTTTGGTGGATTTGGGAGTTTTTGGAGGTACTTTGTTACCTTGTTTTCTCATGTTCTATTGTTTTTGTTGTTGTTGATTTTATTTTTTTTTTTTGAAGGTAGTGAAATACAACAGAACAAGACATAACACAGCCAATTGAGACAGTGCAGTGAAATTGGTACAGAACGTCACAACAAGTTACCGGCATAACAGTAATAGGTGTATCTAGTATATACATGCTAGATATACATAGTATATCTTATTGTCAATAGTTGTTCTTTCAATCAGGTATAGCAAAGTCAAATCAAATACAGAACATTATAGAACTTATCAAAACAGAATATTGAATAGAGCAATACAATTAATCAGAACAAAGCAAAACAGTGATAACAATATTTGCCTCCAAAGAGATGGTAGAAGGAAATCCCCCCTATTTGCTATATTGCATATGGTCAACCTCCCAAGAGATGCTTGGACTTCTGGCTCCCATTGGCTAACGGGGGGACAGAAGGGATGGGATGGGTTGGGATGTTTGATTCTCAGCCCATGCCAGTAGACTCACGGCTGCTTACCAGGGAGGCGAGCTGGTTGCTTGGATTCCCAGTGCACTAAGTTCCAACATGGCGTGGATCTCGGGAGACGGCTGGCTGTTTCTCCCCCTGGGGCAGCCGCTACTTGCCCGAGCCACTGCTGCTTACCAGGGAGGCAAGCTGGTTGCTTCTAGAAAATTTAAAGTAAAAGAAACCTTTGGGGCCAGTTGATGTACAAAGTTCTTTACATGTTCATTTAATATCTAAAATAATACTATGAAACATCCCCAAGCCCATTTTATAAATGCAGAAATATGACCCAGAAAAAGAGCCAATGGAGTCAGAATTTGGCCCAGTTCTGTCTCTATCTATGTAAAGTTCATATTCTTCCTCCTACCCTATGTCCGAAGAAACTAACAGAGGAAGTTACAATCCGATAAAGCTAACAAAAAAAGCTGCAAATCTTATCTGTTCACCCTTAGTGAAGAAGAAAGGAGCAGTAGTTACATAATCAGTTATAATAACATACAGTTTACCAAAACTATTTTAAATGTTTATTCCCTTCCAAAAGAATGCTTCCCTAGCATGTACAGGGCCATGGATTAGAACCCCAAAAGGGAGAAGAAAATCCGTGGATAGAATATTTTCCTGGTCAGATATATGTGGAAACATAGAGTTAGACAAAAAAATAAACAGCTGACTTTCCTGAAGACTTCTCATAACACATAATGTGGTTATATATGTATTACACATCTTTAAGAGAAACCATGAATGAAAAAATATACCCTCACCATCTCTCTTTCCAGGAAGACCTGTTAGTCTCATCTGGTAATTTTAGAAATACTATTCTAGGAGATTAAGCCAAAATTAAATGGATTTAATTGTAAGTATCTTGTATTGATATAATATAAAATCTAAAGCACATATTGGTACATATTCGTCATAAGTGAATTATAGTTGAAGTGCCTCATTTTTCACTTTAATTTAATTTCCTTTTAATTTAATTTATAAGAAATGGAAACAGAACCTAATTAAAATGTAATTTGATACTTGTCTTAATAAAACTTGAAAATAATGAAAAAGCTTTCTAAGTCTAAAATACATCATTTTTCTAAGGTTGGCTTTAGAAACAATTGCAGTTAGTCTGCATTTGGAACTATGTTTTGTAAACCTACCATAACCAGTAGTACTAAGGACAGTATGTTAAGACATGCTATGCATAGGAACTATGGGATTAGAACTAACCAGAGAAAAATGTTTTAAAAGTGTATTTAAAGCTTCAAAGAAGCCGGGCGTGGTGGCTCACGCCTGTAATCCCAGCACTCGTGAGGCTGAGGCAGGAGAATCATTGCGAATTGGAGACCAGCCTGGGCTACAAAATGAGCTCAAGGCCAGCCTGAACTACATAGTGAGACCCTATCTCAAAAAGACAAAAAAAAAAAAAAAAAAGCTTCAAAGACCTAACATAATAGTGAAGAATAACTTGATCAAGATTTGGAAGATGATGAGATTTGAGGACAATGAGTTTAGTTTTAACAGTGAGCTTGGTTTGTATAGCTGCTTTTTCTTAGAGATATATGCCCTGAAATACAATTTTAAGGGGGTAGGAAACTAAAATCTAGTCCTAGTCCAATTAGAAGTGGGAAACCTGGTACGCTAGTCTCTTGAGCTGAGACCCTGAAGGGCTAACCAAAAAGTAAATGTGAGCTAACGAATTTCAGAATGGTGAGCTGAAGTTCTTAACCTCCTTTTCCCTGTGTAAGTAAGTGTGTTGATTCTGAGCAGGGCAAAAGGGTCAGAGAAGGCCAGCTGTGGTGGTGCCCACCTGTAATCCCAGCACTTGAGAGCATGCGGCAGGGGGATCATCATGAGTTCAAGGCCAGCCTGAGGTACATAGAAAGACCTTGTCTCAAAAAAACAAAATAAAACGAAAAAAAAGGTGAGGCCTGTCTGAGAAGCAATATCAGAAATATCCCAGTTAAGTAACGCTTAACTACATACTGCCACAGAGCTGTTGGTGGGGGCAAGAAACTGGCAGAGCCTTTGTTAGAAAAGTAGGGCTACCTTATATATCCCACCAGTCATCCCACCAGAGTGTCTGCCAATTTCTGGGCACCAGGAGAATGGGAGGATAAAATTTCATTGAAAGGGAGAGCAGCTGGAAATATAGCTCAATAGTAGAGCACTTGCCTGGCACGTGCAAGGCCCAAGGTTCAATCCCCAGCTGATGAAGGAAAAGAAAAGAAACGAAAAAGGAAGAGTAAAGCAGACATTTTGCACTTCAGTGGTTTTATAAGATATGGATTAAAGTTAGGTGTAATGATTTTCAGTCAAAAGCCCAGAGGGAGCCCTTGGAATGAAGATAACCCAAAATAGCTTGAGATTTACCAGAGCTACAACTTGCTTCAATTCCACACAGCTCATAATTGGGTTAAGATGATCAACTACCATTACATCTGCCTTCTAGAGGGAAGGGAAATTCTGGAGCCATTGCATGAAAGAAAAAAATTACCAAGGTTGCTAAAAAAGCAAGATTACATGACCAAAAACCTAGAGATTAACATAGACACTAAAAGTAGGTCAGTAAATGATTTGAATAATAGAGTCATTCAAAAAGAACTTCATGTTCACCTAATAGAAAAATTGATAGAGGAAATAAATAAAACAATGGATAATTTCAACAGAGAATTATAATGTATAAAAAAATTAGAAAGCTGTTTGGAAATTCCTCAAAATGTGTGGGGATTTTTTGTTGTTTGTTTTTTTATCTTTTTGAGACAGAGTTCCGCTATGCAGTTCAGGCTGGCCTTGAACTCACTATGTATCCCAGACTGGCCTCAAACTCATGGTGATCCTCCTGCCTCAGCCTCCCAAGTATTACAGTATTACAGGCATATGCTACCACACCCAATTTAAAATGTAAAGCATAGAACAACCATGTTATCCAGAAGTTCTTCCTCTAGATATGTACTAAAAAAAATTTAAAGCAGAAACTCAAACACATATTTAGAAACCAATGTTCATAGTATTCTTAATAGAAGGCAGAAACAGACCAATTTTCTGTTAGCAAATGACTGGATAAATAAAATGTGTGGTACAGGTTCAGCACTCCAATCCAAAATGCTTGGAAACCCAACTGCTCCAAAGTCCAAAACTTTTTGTGTACTGGCACAGTATTCAAAAAGTTTCAGATTTTGTAGTGTTTTTAATTTCAGACTTTTCAGCTATATATCTTTAACTTATAAAGTTAAACTTATAAATATAAAAAACTCTGAGTTCAAATACTTCTGATTTCAGTGATTTCAGGTAAGGGATATTCAACTTGTATATACTTACAAAATATGAATATGAATATAGCCTTTATAAAGAATGAAATTCTGATATGTGCTATAACATGGATAAACAGTTGTAAACATTATGCTCAGTGAAATAAGCCGCACAAAAAGGACAAGTATTATATAATTCCATTTATATGATGTACTTAGAATAATAATTAGATATAGCCTGCCATGGTGGTACACAACTGTAATCCCAGTTGAAGCAGGAGGATCACTGCAAGTTCAAGCCACCCTGAACTACAAAGTGAATTCAAGGCCAGGATAGCAAAACCCTGTCTCAAAAAGAAAAAAAAATTTTTTTTTATTTACTTTTTTTTTTCTTATTTTGAAGGTAGTAAAATATAACAAAACAAGCAGAACAAAGCCAATTGAAACAATGCAGTGAAATTGGTACAAGAATTTCAGGGCAAGATACTGGGATGACAGTAATAGGTTCCATAGTATATCTTGTTATCTTCACAATAGATGTCCATTCAATCAGGTATTGTGAAATCAAACCAAAAACAGAACATTATAAAACCTATCAAAACAGAATATTGAATAGAGCAAGACAATTGAGCATAACAAAGCAAAACAGTGAAAACAATATTTGCCTTCAAAGAGAAGATAGAAGGAAATCCCCCATATTTGCTGTATTGCATACGGTCATCCTCCCAAGAGATGCCCCGGGTCAGCATAACCAACCAACAATAATAGCATTTAGTTGCTTTACGTACCTTAGTTGCTATCAACTCCAGTTGACCTCAAAACGATCCAGTTGCTAAGCGGGGGTGGGATGATAGGCTCACAGGCGACACTAACTTATTCTTTCCCTGGCACTTCTGTAGCTCACACTGCTTACCAGGAAGGCTGGCTCATTGCTTTCTTGGTTGGTCCCCCAAGTTCCAGCATGGCTGATTCTTGGGAGACTGACTCATTTTCTCCCTGGCACCCCCACTAACTTTAGACTTTGATAATTCATGGGTGCATATTATTTCTGTGATAACCTCTGGCACTGAAAAAGTGTGTCATTTCCTAATATAGAAAACATGGAATAAAAGAATACTTGTCACAAAAGAAGACAAGTAAATAAAGCAACAGACCAGTTGGAGTAAGTAAATAGTAAGATGATAGATACCAAAGACTGAATCTTCCTGGAACAAGTTTATCAGGGTGGGCTCTTGGGAATAACATCTCTGAAAAGCAAAAAAGGAGAAGGCCAGAGGGAGAAGTCAAACTGCAGTGCAGTGGTATGAAAGTCTGTAAGTCCTACAGGGAGCTCTGGAGCTAGGATGACCTTGCAAGGTCCACACCTTTTACTGTCCAGTCGATAGATACAGATTCCCACCCTCACACCCACCCCTATAGGAGGACATGATCTTGAGCAAAGCTGTTCTCTACCTGAGAGAAACTCTTTAAGACAAGCTCAGCTGAGAGCTTTTTACTACCTTTACTCCCAGAAGCTAAAGGATTGCGTGCATGTATTCTGAAGGAGATGGTGATGGGTGTATCACGGCAACAGTTATAGCATGTTGAAGCCCAAACATGTTGAAAATTATATTAAATGTAAATGCATCATTTGTTTCAGTTAAAAGAAAAAAAGATGATCAGGTTGCGTTTAAGAGGTAAAAATTGCTGGACATGGTGGCACACACCTGAGGATTGCTATGAGTTTGAGGCCAACCTAGGCATAGCGAGACCCTGTCTCAAAAAGACCAAAGAATTAAAATTAAAATAAAAAAATAAAAATTAAGTCTACAGTGGACCCTTGGCTTATGAACTCAACTCATTCTCTAGGATTGGTTGTTACTCAACTTGGCTGTAAGTCAAGACTGTTTTCCCATAAGAAATAATGGAAATACCCATAATGAGTTCCAAACCTCCTGAAGCACCCCTTAACTAACCTGTTCATAATTTTTTAAAAGTGTTGTATAAAGTACATAATTTACCAGAAACACCAATAATTTTCCTAGTGTGTTCATCAAAAAGTTATAAAATGCGCCTAGTTTACCAGAAACAACAGGTTCATACTGTACTCACTATTTTAGGTTGACATCTTTGGTTTGCAGAAAGGGAAGATGAAATGGAAGGTGGTTATCATTTAGAAGGAGAGTCCCTTTCCATAAGAATATTAGGAGTCTGGCTCTTTGGTGTCCTTTCTCTCCTGGGGAGAATCTGTAGCCCATTAGGACTGCTTCTGGTTTAGTCGGTCTCAACCTTTTCAGAACTAAAAGCTGCTATAAGATTGTCTGTTTCTGTCTTTTCTTTAACACTGTTATATAACATTACACTGTCTTTAAGCAAGTGAATACAGTGATTGGGTTTTTCTCTTTCTGGGTGAGTCTTTACAAATGCTTGTAGCTTTGTCCAGTTTTTGAGGTTTTTCTTTATTTCAGAAGATCTTTACTGCACTGATTGTTGATACTTCTCTTCAGAAAGCTCCTCAGCAGCCATTCTCTGTTGCTCAACCAGAAGTTGCTGAAGTTCCTCTGTAGACAGTTCCTCTGAGTGTTTCTCCAGCAGTTCCTCAGCATTGCCACTGTGTACCTGAAAGCCTGTGGACTCTGCTATAGTGACAGTGTCATCAACTATAGGGTCAACTGAAAGCCCAGGTTCCTCTGCACAGCCTTCAAAGTCTCCTGTATAATTTTAGGCCACACTTTCTTCCAGGAAGGACTCAGTGCCCTTATAGAGACATAGGATTTCTGAACCCCACACAGAAAGAATGTTGTAGTGTTCCTTCCAGAACTCCTTTAAGGATTAAATCTGTATCAGAGACCATCTGAAAGCACCTCTGGAACAGTTCCTTGGTGCATAGCTTCTTAAAGTTATCTATAATCTGCTGGTTAATAGGTTACAGTAAGAGAGTTGTGTTAGGTGAGAGGATCTCAACTGAGAGCCATGGGAATTCTTTAGCCAATTCTTCTAAATCTTATGGGTGAGCCAGAGCATTGTCCATGATGAGAGGAGCCTTGAGTGGTAAATCTTTGTCCTGTAGATATTTCTTCATGGTAGGACAGAAACCCTCCCTGATCCATTCAAGAAAACATACTCTTGTTACCCAGGCTTTTGTATTACATCTCCACATGACCCTTAC
Organism: Hydrochoerus hydrochaeris; assembly: GCA_004027455.1. Classification (NCBI taxonomy): domain Eukaryota; kingdom Metazoa; phylum Chordata; class Mammalia; order Rodentia; family Hydrochaeridae; genus Hydrochoerus; species Hydrochoerus hydrochaeris. Next base: position 149,187 of record PVLA01002035.1, read on the forward strand.
CTATTCTTCATGACTTTATGTTTTCTGAACACTCTAGGAGGGGTCTCAGAGCGATAAACTAAGGGAGGTTTTATCTCGAGGTTACCACTCACAATGACACATAGTGACAAGGTCAGCTTATCCTTCATAGGCTTGTGGCAGACATTTTCTTCTCTTCCTGGGTAATATATATTCTCCTGGGTGTTTTCTTACAGAAAAGGCCAGTTTCATCACAGTTGAAAACTTGATGAGTGCAAAAGCCATTTCTCTGTGCCATTGTTTCAAAGTGTTGTATGTAATTTTCAGCAGCCCTTTTATCAGGACTAGCTGTTTCACTGTAGTAGACTAGATGAAAATTGAGGCCTAATTTGCCTCCTCTGTGAGCACAAAGGGAAAAGACTGCAGGTTGTGCTCCTTTGGCAGCATACAGGAATGATGGTATATTGCAGGGTCAGGGGGAAAAGTTAATACAGCTGAGATCAGGTTGTTTACCTGAACATGTACTAATGGGTAGTGAAAGACAGATGAAATCTTGTACTTTAATTGCTTGTACCCATGTTTGAATAAAAGCAGGAGGAGCCAGATGCTTACGGCCCCTTTGGCTGCCTACATGTTAAACTGGCTTTATTTCTGTCTTTCATCTTCATTCAGGAAACAAACTAGCAGCATTAGGTACCTCTCACGTCATTCCTGGCTGGGGAAAGATGAGTGGGCTGGTTCCCAGTGTGTAGTGTATGGATTGAGACCTGGAACCAGCATAGATTGGTTTGCTATGCTTCACCATGCCTAGTAATGCTATGAACCGCATTTCTCACTTTCAAATTGTGAACTCACCCCTGACTGCCATGAAATGTTTCCCTATTATCACTTGTTGATGGATTGTGCTTCATGAGATCTGCATATATAGTCCTAGCTTTTTAATAAATTGTAAATCCAGATAGGTTATAACCTGTCTTTCATTTATCCAAATAATAATGGCCTTTCTACCTTATCTAACACTGTTAATTGACTTACTAATTTGAGCTACACCTTTAGCAACACTAGCTTCCTTATACAAATCTTTTCTCTGTTAGATTATTGAGATGGTGGATTTTGACATGCCTTACATATTAGTGAGATCAGTCACACAAATGCCACTCATTTTGTCCACAATTTATTTCTTTTCAGTTGTGATTGCTTTATCTTCCTTTCCTTCCTTAGCTTCTTAGCTAGCTTTGGAGGCCATTTTGATAGCAGTAATCATAGCAATTATATAAAGCACTGACCAAAATCACTTCTACAAACACATACATCTGGCCTCCGACTGATGCTTATATAGTTACATACACTTTTCTGGCATCATGAGTCTTTGTTTACAACCACACAAGCAGCCAGCACTTGGGTTGTAACTGAAGACTTTGGTCATAAGTTAAACCTAAAATTCAGGTTGAAACCCAAGTTGTTCATATGTAAGGCCAGTCGTAACTCAGGGGTCCACTATATTATGTCTGTAAATGATGCATCTAAAATATAAAGATGTCAGAAGCCATCTTTTATACACCTCTGTGACATACACCTGTGATCCCAGCACTTGGGAGGCCGAGGCAGGATCATTGTAAGTTCAAAACCAGTGTGGGCTACAAAGTGAGCTCAAGGCCAACTTGAACTGCATAGTGAGACCCTGTCTCAAAAAAGGAAAAAATAAATAAATAAATAAACAAAAATGAATTCTAACACATGTGTGTGAATATATATATACATATATACATGTATATATGTATATATATATATATATATATATATATATATATATATAATGTTCTGTTTTATATAGCCAATAGTGGTGAATCTTTTAGAACTTGAGCACCAAATTGAAACCCCACACCTACTTGTTTATCACAAAGTACCAACACTGCTGTTAAATCTGAATACTGAGGTTTTAGTTTAGAAAAAGCAACTCATACATTAACATCTTTTGTCTTAAAAGAATAACATACATACCATAGATTTGCTGCCACCACTGGACTGTACCTTCTTTCTTACCTTCTTTCTTTTGTTCAGTTGAACCTAAAGCCTTGTACATGTTAAGCACAATATACCCCCAGCCCTTATACTTTTTTCCCAGTACTAGCAATGGATCCCAGAAACTTTGTGCTGAGTTGTATCCCTAGTGCTTTTTATTTTTTATTTTGAGACAGAATCTTACTATGTTAATAAGTTGCCCAGGCTGGGCTTGAAATTGTGCTTCTCCTGCCTAAGCCTCCCAAAATGCTGAAATTACTGGTTGATCCACCACACCCAGCCCTTACACCTCTTTTGAAGTCTGAATTAGCATTTACTGGCTTGAAATGTAATGTATTTTAAATTTGTTTCTCACATGCTTCAGTTTTGTAATGTCTAATAATTTCCTGGCCTTTTTTTTTTATAAATTATGGCAATATTTACACATTCATCTTGTCCTAGTCATTTAAAAAAAAAAAACGATGAAGAGGAAGGAGAAGAAGACGATGACGAGGGGGAGGAAGAAGAGGAAAATGAAGCGGAAGCAGCAGCAGCTTAGATACTTAGAGTGCAATGTACACAATAAAAACAAATAAATAATTGACAAATATACTGAGAAAAGATACAGTTGCAATATGTAGTAAATAGCTAGGGATACTACCTTAACCAGTGTGATTGGGAAAAGTCTTCCTGAAAAAATGGCATTTTGAACTGCAACCTGATGAGAAGAAAACCATGAGAAGAAAATCTGGTAAGAAAACACATGAGGAAGGACAGTGAGTCCAGAGAATGAAGCAAGCTTGAGAAATATGATTAGTTTCATATGTAGTTTATGAAAACCTGTCTTTTTTTTGTCACAGCATGTGTATTTTAAGATATTGGATGTTAATGTTATGATCATCAATGTGAAGAGCTTCTTAGTTACAAATAGCCCAACTATGTCAAGTCTTAGTTCATTGGAGAAATTAGCAGGCTGGAATCAAAGCACAGGCCTCACCCTTTCTCATGATGTGCTGTGTGCCTTTATTTCACTGGTTGCTTCAACTTCGTTAGAGGTGAGAAAATATCTTTCCTCTCCCCTCATCATGCATTTCATGAATTTCATAAGGATAAAGCTGAATTGGCTCTAGCACTGAATGAAAAGGTTCTCAAATCCTTTACTTATTTTCATTTGGCTTAAGACAAGTACCCTAGTACTTGTCAATAACACTGTCATTCAGAGATGTCTTAGAAGATTGGTGTTCCTGTCCCAATATTGGGCATTACTTCCATGCTGAGATCATTGTATAGGAGCTAGGGATAACAGGGTATCTGTAGAATTTGACAAGCAGTTTACATTTGTTTAACAATCATAACAATCTTTCTTGGCTTACCTAGCTTTCTTAGTATCTCTCTCCATCTCTGGGTAAGGGGTCATATCTGTGTGGTGACTAAGAGCATTCACACTGAAGTGATGAGCGTTAGTGTTTTGAACTTCACTACCTCCAAACTATCTAAGCTTAGCAATTACTTATTCTTTGTAAAATAATGATTATAATACTTCATAGGTGATTTTAAGGATTAAATGAGTTCATATATTGAAAGGTTAACAGTATTCCCTATTCTTTTTGTCCTTAAATTTAACTAGAAGCTAACACATCTACATGTACCACACTAGATAATCAAATATATAAGTCAGAATTCTACCAGAGAAGCAAACTAATATAAAGAGCTTTATTGCAGGAATCTGACTTACGTAGTTGTTGGAATAGTTGATTCCCCCCAAATCTGTAGGGTAGGCTGTGAGGAAGGGCAGGCTTAACTTGTGGGTATGAACAAAAGATGCTCTCTGTAGGCCAAATTTCATCATCAGGGAAGCCATGGTAGGGCTGGGGATTTAGCTCAGCAGCATAAGCACCTGCCTTGCAAGCATGCAGTTGTGAGTTTGATCCCTGGTACCGATTTAAAAAAAAAAAAAAAAAAAACAAACACAGGGAAGCCATGGTATTGTTCTAAGGCTCTTCAACTGATTGTATCAGGACCACCACTCAGATTATCTAGGATAACTGCTCTAAAAGTCAAGTGTTATGGACTTCCACTCCATCTGCAAAATGCTCTCACAGCAATACCTAGATTGTTTGCTTCCATAACTGGAAACTATAGCCTAGCCAAGCTGACTCATCAAATGAGCATTACATCAGGTTAAAAATCAGTATTACAAAAGATAATTATAGTACAAGGTACTACATATTCCATGATGAATGTTATTATGTATGTCTATAATGTACCAATAAAGCCAGACATGGTGGTGCGCACCTGTAATCCCAGTACTCAGAAGGCTGACACAGGAGGATCCTTGCCTGGGCTACAAAGTGACACAGGAGTTTGAGACCAGCCAGGCTACAAAGTGAGTTTAAGGCCAGCTAGAACTGCATAGCAAGACCTTGTCTCAAATAAATAAATAAATAAATAAATAAATAAATAAATCATACCAATAAAATCTGATTGGGAAAACAAAACAACAAAAACTCAAAACAAATAATCATAGTACAGATGTGTGAAGAAAGAGGCTTCAGTGAATAGAGACATCATTGTAGTTAGAATAGTAGAAGAAAGCTTGGTCAAAAAGGGAAAAACTTCTATGGGGCTTTGTAAAACAGAATTTGGAAGGGCACCTAGGAGAATTTTTTCTCTTCCTAAATACAACCAGGCCAGTTTTATCAATCTCATCCCAAAGAACAAGATGCTGATTAACATATACCAGAGAATAGCTAAAACTGTGTAGTAGCTACTAAGCTTTAGAATTAGTTAGAGTTGTTTTGCTTGTTTGTTTGTTTTGTTTTTGTTTTTTGTACCAGGGATTGAACTCAGGACTGCGCACTTGCAAGGCAGGCACTTATGCCGCTGAGCTAAATCCCTGGTCTAGTTAGAGCTTTTGGATGCCTCTGAGTTAATGTATTTTCCTTTTTTTGTCTTTTTATACTAAAATTTAAAAACAAGCCTAGAATATTGGACAAATCAAATACATATTTCATGTGTATTATGTACTGTATATGAAATAGTCTAACTTAGTAGTCAAGCATTGAATATTAGTATAGAATAGTATAGAATAGTAGTATTTCCCTGAGATAGTCTCTTTAACCAATGGATAATCCTTGTTAAGAAATGTAGGTGGATACCAAAACTGGAGGAGGACACAACAAAAAAAAGGAGACTGATATCCTTGATGAACATAGATGCAAAACTCCTTAATAAAGCCAAGCATGGTGGTGCATATCATATGTAATCCCAGCACTCTGGGAGACTGAGGCATGGAAGATTGCAAGTTTGAGACCAGACCAGCCAATTTAGTAACATAGTGAGACCCTGACTCAAAATAAAAAGGGCTGGGGATATAGCTCATTGCAAAGGTCCTGGGTTCAATCTCCAGTACCTCACACAAAAAAAATCCTTAATAATATACCATGATCAAGTTGGCTTAATTTCTGGGACTCATGGATAGTTCACATACCCAAATCAAAATATGTAATATACCACATAAATAGAATTAAAAAATAGAAATCACATAATCATCTTAATTGATGCAGAAAAACCTTTGACAAAATTCAATATACCTTCATGATAAAAGTCCCAAAGAAATTATGTATTCAAAGATCATTCTTCAATATAATAAAGCCCATATATGACAAACACACACCCAGCATCATTTTGAAAGGGAAAAAAATGAACTTGAGTTTGAGAGAAACCTGGGCAACAACCTAGCAAGACCCTGTCTCAAAAAAGTGTATGAAACTTCCTGCTGTCATGTCTACTATGTAGGGCCTGACTCCAGTGAGGTAGATAATAGACATTTAAAGTTCTGCAAATGGAAATAGAATAAGAATGATATACCCACATATGCCAAGGTCAACTCACAGAAGCTGTGAGGAATGAGAACTATATCCTGCTCTTTGTTTCAAAGCAACTCTGTCAAAATGAGAGCAGCCACTAACTCATCAGATGTTCTTGGATCCTTTTCTTTTCTACTGTGCATTTCCCCACCACCACCACTAAGCTGATTTTATGTTACATGATTTATTATACACTTTGCTTGACTGGAAATCCCTAATTCAGTCATTATTGCAGCACATTTTATTTGGTGCCTAACCATAAGCAAATCTTGCAGGGACTCTCAGTGGCTCAGGAGCCAGTCAGATCTCAAGACTACAGGAAGTGATTCTGAGAAATGCATATAAGGAAAATTCCTCCCTGCCTGCCCTGCTCTGGTGACCCTGTGTGACTGTCCAGTGAGTGTGCCTTCACAGCAAAAGCATTGGAAGATAAAAAGGCCCTTACATTTTATTAGAGTCTCTTCTGAGATTCAATTACTAGAGATAATGATGTATTTCTTGAGATAAGGAATTTAAATGTAAGCTATGTAGAACGGTGTTTTTGACTAGTTATATATAACAGTGTTACATTTAGTTTTGCTTTTGCTCAAGATTGATTTTGTGACTTGACAGGTTCATTTTGCATGTTGTCTCTTAGGTTTTTTTTTTTTTTTTTTTGTTACCGGGGATCGAACTCATGGTCTCGCACTTGCCAGGTCAGCGCTAACCCAGCCCTGTCCCTTAGTTTTTTAATGTGCTGAACCAATTCTTCTTGGAGCATACTATTTTTAAATTAAAAGCTTAATTTTTCCTTTTCAGAAAGGTATAATGCTAATCTGCTCATGCCAATTCAGGTTAGGTTACCAATCTCTTTGTGAATTTATAGAAAATATTTATTAAAAAAATAACATGCAGTTCTTAACACATATAAGCCCTATTGTAAAGGTAATCTTATTAGTTGGATTATAGTATAATTTCTGGTAGTTTTTATGTGTTATACTACACTCCTATCATGTGATATTCACCATAATCCTTTGATGGTATCATTGTTATTAGTATCATTCCTATTACATAATAAAGAGACTAGGGGTGAAAAGCAACTTAGAAGAAATAAGTCAGCAAAATCTTTTGTTCTTTTAGATAAACATTTAGTTTACAGTTTTAGATGGTGGTGCACACTTGTCATCTCAGGACTTGGGAGGTAGAGACAGAAGACTCTCAGGTTTGAGCCCAGCCTGGGCTACATAGTGAGACCCTGTCTCAAAACTACAGCAGCAACAAAAAAATTTAAAGTAACATGTTTGTAATGGGGCAGTAATTTGTATGTTTCACTGCCAGGTGGTTTCACTGTCCCCTAGGGAGACTTTTTATTAGTAAAAGGATAGATAAAATGATTAGATCCCTTTATCATGCATGTACCACCAGTGGTTCAAACTGGAGAGAACCTGTTAAAAATGAGCTGGGTGTGGTAGCACATACCTGTAATCCCAGCACTCAGGGAGTTGAGACAGGAAGATCTCAAATTCAAAACTGGCCTAGGCTGCATAATAAGCTCAAGGCCAACCTGGACTGCATAGCAGAACCTTGTCTCAAAACAAACAAAAAGGCTTTTAGTTTATGATTCCTAGTGCTATGCCAGTCCTGGGAATAATACATGTCTCCATTCTGGAGACAGTTACAGACTATTAGGAGATATGAAGAAGTAAAAAAGAAAAATGCATCACTAAGGATATGGGAATAGGATTGCTAAATATAACATAAAAATGCAGGATGCTCAGTTACATTTGAATCTAAAATAAACCATAAATAGTTTTTAAAGTATGTGTGTCCCAAATATTGACAATAAGCAATAACTATTTTTTTAGTATAAGTGTGTCCTCTGTAGTATTTTACAGGGCAATCCTAATGAAGCAAGTCCCAGAGACTTTCTGGAAAAGGTTATATCTGAGCTGAATTTTGAAGGATTGGGATGTATATGCCAACCTAATAAGATATGAACCATTCTGCATTACACGAGTGGCAGGGACATATTACACAGGGTAAACAGGGTCAGAATCATAAATGGCCTTGTACGTCATGTTAAGGAGTTTGCCTTTTATCTTCAGGGAAGTAGGAAGTCACTGGAAGTTTCTAAGCAAGGAATTGATGGTTCAGTTTAGTGCCTTAGAAAAATGTCACTAGTTGTATTGTAGAAGAAGGATTACAAAATCACCAGCAGAAAGACCTGGTTCACAGCATTTGGAATAATCCAGGCACAAAGTGGGAGGGGTACAGCACTGGCAGTAGAAAAGAAGGGCAAAATGCAGCTTCATAGGATATGAAGGAGATAATCTGATTGCCAGCACCACTTCAATTTAGGGGAATGATAAGAAGAAATTGAGGAGAACTCAGTTTTCTCCCTTGGTGCCTCGGTAAGACAGTGGCATCTTTCTCTGAGGTTGGGTACAGAGGCAGACAGCCCTCGGGAAGCGGGGGTAGGGGACGGTGAGTCCACCTGGGCCAGGCTGAGTGTGAGGTACTTGTAGGCTGCCCCCATGGAGACAAGCAGTGGCCAGGAAGAACAATGAATATTTAGCTCTATAGAAAAGCCTGGCTACAAGACCCGGCGGTTCCTGAGAGCTGTAGAATAAATGTCGTTCATGGTGTTCAGAGAAAGCAAAGAATATAGAGCAAGCCCCTAGAATACAATAATATTTTAAATTGTGAGAAAGAGAACTCCATAAAAGGAACTCATAAGGAATTTCCAGGTAACCTGGTACCAAAAAAAAAAAAAAAAAAAAAAAAGCCATCCTGGGCTACATAGTGAGTTAAGGACAGCCTGAACTACATAGTGAGACCCTATCTCAAAAAGGAAAGAAAATAGAAGCCACTGAAAATGTTTGATATAAGTGAGGATTAATAAATTTCATGTAACCTTATTACTAGGTTATAATGAAAACAGTTTTGGTATACATAAGGCATTTATTCAGTCATAAAACACTTATCTTCAAGAAGTAAATTTGTTTTGCAGGCAGTCATAAAAGATTCATAAAAGATTATAAATTCACTGATTTTCTGGCTCTATCTCTTTAGGTGCTCTGTCAGTTTGCTTGAGGTAGTCACTCAAGGCAGAAGCAATGACACTACCAGTGTGGTGTCTGTTATCTTATAGGTAGCACCAGGCAGCTAGAAGTTCTGAATTAGTGAATCTTAAAATGTGATTTTAGACCAGCAACATCAGCATCCACCTAGGACTTCACTATGAATGCACATTTTCAGCCAAGACACACCCAAGACACACTGACCCAGAATTTCAGAAGGTTGGGTCCAACACCTGTGTTCAACAAGTCCTTCAGGTGATCTGAACTTCCTTCACGTTTGAAAAATCCCTACTCTACAGTGACTAGCTTGGGGTAGCCACCTCCTTAAGGAAAAAGATTGTAGCTCCAACTATTTCTTACACATCCTTCGTGAAAGGGTATAAAATATAATCTAGTCAACCCACATATCTTAAATACTTTTAATTTCATCAAATTTCATCAATAAAATTCAATTTTTTTTTTGAGACAAGGTCTGACTATATGCTGCAAGCTGGTCCTGAACTTATTATGTAGCCCAAACCGGCTTCAAACTCACAGCGATCCTCCTGCCTAAGCCTCCCAAGTGCTGGGATTATAGGTGTGAGCCACTAGGCTTGGCCTAAAATCCCAATTTTCTCGTTAACAAAAATCTCATAAATGGGGCTGGTCATGTAGCTCAGTGGTAGAGTGCTTAGGTACTTGTGTGCATGAGGTTCTGTGTTTGATCCCCACCACTAGAAAAAAAAATGCTGGGAAATCAATTAGGTCTTGATGGAGAGAAGGAATATAAAAGCATTCATTCAGGTCACTGCCTCTGGAACATTGGTTTCCTGATTAGAACTCTAGCCAAACACGTTTGCATGCCGGATTAAACTATCAGACACACCTGACTATAACCTGCACACACACCCTACTGTATGCACTTGGGATTTTAAAATAAATTATGGTCATTAGAACAGAAGGGAAGATCAGGCATGGTGGTACACACCTATCTCAGCACTTTAGGAGGCAGACAGGAGGATCACAAATTCGAGGCTTCTGGGCATGGTGGCTCATGCCTATATTCCCATCACTGGGGAGGCTGAGGTAGGAGGGTCGCTATGAGTAGGAGACCAATCTCAGCTACGTAATGAGTTCAAGCTCAGTCTGAATTGCATGTCAAGATCCTGTCTCAAAAAACTAAAAAACAAACAAAAAACCCAAAACAACAGCAAAAAACCCCCCCACAAGTTCAAGCCCAGCTTGGGCAGTGAGACAAAAACTGGAGATGCAATTCAGTGCAAAAGTTCTCAATTCTATCCTCTGTAACACTCCCCCCCCCAAAAAAAAAGGGAAGGAAAGAATTAATGGTGTGTGCATATCTATACAGGGAGAGAAATTTGAACAATTTGAATACTTTCAGTGACTAAGAGAGAAACCAGCAGAGGGAAAGAGTAGGGGTTGAAGATAAAGTGAATGTGCATAAAATGTTGAAGATTTAAAATAGCTGATTTAGGGAATGGAGAGGGCGTTGACTAGAGACAAGTGGAGGATTTTCAAGCCTTGTGAAGAATCCAGTTGTTCCCCACTCCCTCCTCCCCTTAGGAGAAACTGAAGTTTGCAATTGATATCTGAAATACAGTTTTAGAACATAGGTTTTAGAAAATTATTTAAAACCTAGTACTATCCATGAGTTTATTATTACTGCCCCCTTGTGGTACAGTTCCCACAGTTTATGAAGTCATTCCTCCAACATTCGTGGATTTTGTAAAGTGAAGCTAAATGCTGCCATCTTCTGGTGCTATGAAGTATGTGCAAGAAAAGAGTGGTTATTAGATGGATCAAAATTAAAATCTTAGGAGTGGAAAATCTTTGATAATTTCTGCTATCTTATTGTAAAGTTGAACATTCTTTATAATATTCATATATTATTATTTAGAAAAGCGTACTACCTACTGTGATTATAGTTTGTATGTATGACTGTGCCTGAAAAATAAGACAAAAAGCATTATGTGGCCAATTGTCCCTTCAACACAAGCGTGTGGGAATTGGTTTCTGGCTTGTGCTGGAAACCACAAATCAAAGAGTCTGTTCTTTGTGACTACTTCTTTGATGCAAAGTTGGCTTTAGGCCTTTGCTGAAAACAAGAAATCTGATCCTTCTAGGTGAATACCAGACATGTCTTTACTGCTTATCAGTGTGTTAATAAGATACCTAGTTTGTGCTTTAACACAGAACAGTTTTAGATATTATAGAAAATATTTCTCCAATGAATCCCCCCATGTACACCATGGAGACTGAACCTAGGGCCTTAATGAGTGCAAGTACTTGACCATTGAGCTACACCTTTAGGTCCCTTTTTGTTTATTTTGATGCAGCATCTCACTAAGGTGCCCAGGCTGGTCTTGAACTTATAATCTTCCTGCTTCTGTATCCTGAGTAGCTAGAATTATAGGAGTATGTGTGCCACCAGACCTATTTTTTGTTTTTAAGAAAGAGTTTTCCTATATTGTCCAAGATGATCTAGAACTCCCAGGCTCAAGTGATCCTCCTGCCTTAGCACTCTGAAAAAGAGATTGAAGAGGATATTGCAAAATGGAGAGATATTCTATGCTCTTACATAGGAAGAATCAATATAATAAAAATGGCCATACAACTGTTACACAGATTTAGCACAAACCCAATCAAAATTCCAATAGCATATCTCATACAATAAAGGAAAACAATCCTAAAATTCATCTGGAATCAGAAGAGACCTAGAATAGCAAAGGCAATCCCGGGCAACAAAGACAACATGGGGGCATTACAATCCCTGACTTGAAATTACACAATAAAGCTACTGTGATAAAAATAGTATGGTACTGGCAAAAGAAAACAGACTTGAAGATCAGTAGAGTAGATTAAAAGATGCAGAAACAAATGCAGACACACTAAACCAACTTATCTTTCACAAAGGTGCCAAACACATTCACTGGAAGAAAGATAGCTTCTTTAATAAATGGAGCTAGAAAAACTGGCTCTACACATGCCAAAGATTCAAACTGGACCCATATCTTTCACTATGTACTAAGCTAAAATCAGAATAGATCAAAGATCTTAATATTAAAACAGAAACATTAAATCTGCAGGAAGACAAAGTAGGTAAAACTCTTGAAGACATTGAGGTAGGCAAAGGCTTTATAAACAAAACTCGGATTACACAGGAACTATCACAAAGAATCGACCACTGTGATCTCACCCTCCTGAAAAGCTTTTGCACAGCAAGAGAAACCACCAACAGAGTGAAGAGACAACTCATAAAGTGGGAGAAAAAGGATTACTATCAAGAACATATAAGAACTCTGGGGCAAGGGAATCATTGCAAGTTCAAGGCCAGCCTGGGCTACAAAGTGAGCTCAAAGCCAGTCTAAACTGCATAGTGAGACTCTTTCTCAAAAAGACAAAAAAAAAAAAAATCATTCCTCCCAGATTTAAGACGCAATCCAAACATAGGCATTTGAGATGAATACATACTTACCAGATGAAGAAATACAAACAGCAAATTAATATGTGAAAAAATGTTCACCATCACTGTTCTTTCGAGAGATGCAAATTAAAACAACACTGAGATTCTACCTCACCCTAGAAAGAATGGCTACTATCAAGAAATCAACCAATAACAAATGCTGGAAGGACTGTGGGAATAAAGGAACCCTTCTCCACTGTTGGTGGAGACTGGTGTAACCACTGTGGAATGCAGACTGGTACAACTACTGTGGAAATCAGTGTGGAGGTTCCTAAAAAAACTAGGACTAGAGGTCGCATTAAACCCAGCTAGTCCCCTTTTGGTTATCTTCCTAAAAGAATTAAAAATGTCATACCATAGCAGTATATGTATACCTGTGTTTATAGAAGCACAGTTTGTAGCAGCCAGATCTTGGAAATAGCCTAAATGCCCATCAACTGAGGAACTGATAAAAAAAAAATGTGATATTTTTATTCAATGTAGTACTACTCAGCCTTAAAGAAGAATTAAAATATAGACTTTTATAGGTAAATATATGCAACTTGAGATCATACTCATTAGTGAAATAAATCAGACACACAGGTGTAAACATCTTATTGTCTCAGTAGTATGAGAAACCAAATGATACAACATATATATGTATATGTATATTATAATGTGTGTGTATGTAAACTAGTTAAGATAGTTATACTACTAATTTCTTTGAGTTCACTGAAGAGAAAGACTTGTGCTGGTTCTGTTTGGACAGTTGAATGCAGATGTCTTGTGCTCTGGGTGAATGATTTGGAGATGACAGTGTGCAGTGTGTGTACCATTGTTATCCCCTAATTGAAATGTCCTAAAATTTATTTTTAGGGTTTTGTTTGTTTGTTTGTTTTTGGTTTTTGTTTTTCTTCTCGAAATAAAATGGATTTGAAAAAATTATTTAGGAATGCTATATACAGAAAGAAGAAATGAAGAATATAGGGCCAGAAAGGAAATGTACAGCCTCAAGGTTATTCCTTTGAAAGATGAGTGTTCACAGAGGGCCATGTTCAAATCCTGATCTTAAACAGAGTTAAGGATAAAGTTCAGGAGCCCATAGTCAGTATCAGTGAAGGGATAGCTCTTTCAGTCCTATCCCAGAAGTTGTTCATAATGGAATTACTACTACTTCTGAATAAAACTGCATGTACACTTTACTCACTCACCTAACTGGCAGGTGCTCTTCACCTGTGTTTGATTATATTCTGGGAATTGTGCAAAGCTGTAAGGAAACAAAAAGCACAGTCTTGGCCCTGCTTTGATTTGCTTGCATGGAGGGAATGAGTGTGAGTCAAGATTTTTCTTGAAAATTGTGAGGAGGAGCATTTGGCCCAGTTAGTAATAAACTTGATCTGTTAGTTTCTTTCCCAAACATAAGTAGTTCTAGTTGTTTTACCTACAAGCACAGACTTGGAGGTAGAAGGCCTGGTCTCAAACTCCAACACCACCAACCTGCTCTGCAGGTCTCTTAACCTCCCTCACCTCAGTATCTTCATCAGTGAAATGGAGATAATGGTAATGCCCATCCCATAGAGACATGTGAGGATTAAAAAGACGTACCATGGGGTTGGGGATTTAGCTTAGTGGTGTAAGCACCTGTCTGGCGAGCACTAGGTCGTGAGTTCAATCTCTGGTACCAAAACTAAATAAATAGACATATCTGCCAAGCTCATAGGATGATGTTGGCATACAGAAAAAATTTGACAAATACATATGTGCCTACCATCTTCTTAATAAGTTATAATTTTTTGCCATATTTGCTTTATTTTTCAAAAGAAAATACTACAGCTAGAGTTGAAGTTCTCTGTATCTTCTCTGATCTTTCTCCTGTAGAGTAACTACCCTCTTGAATTTGGTATGAATTCTTGACATTGTTTGCATAGTTTTTCTACATGTACCTGGTATGCTAAAAATATGATGGATGTTTTTAATTATTACAGAAAGTTGCATATTGCCATTGATCTCCCTCAAAATACTTCCCTCAACTCAAAACTGCCTTACTCTTTTTCATGAATAGGCTTTAGTTGCAAAATGTACCTGCTTCAGTGTCCTGAAGCAATTCAAAATATTCACCTTTCATGGTTGTTTTAACTTTGGGGAAGAAGTTGCATGCTACCAGATCTGGTGAATAGCATGATGTTTTTATTTAACAGAAATTTCCATAAACAGTTGGCCAGTGAGGAATGATCAATAAATGCATGAATATTTAAACAAAAAAAAAATGTATGACAGCCGGACTTGGTGGCACACGGCTATAATCCCGCCACTTGGGAGGCTAACGCAGGAAGATCACCCACCACATGTTTGAAGCCAGCCTGGGCTACATGTGAGTTCAAGGCCAGTCTGATCTACATACTGAGACCCTGTCTCAAAAATATCAAAAAGTATTACAGTGAAAGATATGTTGCCATTATTCCCTCTCAGAATACTTCCCTTTGGAAATGTGTCTTGTATTGTAATAATTGTTTTAATTTAAATATTTTACCATACCTTATACATAATAAATACAGTAGTATTACTTTGCATGTTTCTGTGTTTTAAGAAATGATACTAACCACACATTGTTCTGCAACTTTTTTCCTCTTAACATTAAGATTTTTTCATGTTGATATGTATAGGCCTACTTCTTTCATCTTAGTGAATGTCCTTTCTAACTGTAGATTCAAGTATTCTTTCATTTACATGAAGTGTCCTTGAATTCTACTTTGAATATTTTTTTTGTTGACCACTTATTCCTGTTCTCCTTTGTGTGGACATACTGGATATCTTTTGTCTTCTATGTCTATAAATTTATCTGAATTTCAGTTTTTTTAAATTTTCATTTCATTTTGCTCACTCTCCTCAATATAGCCCTACTATATTTTTATCCTTTTTTCTCTTCCTTTCTATCACCATTTACAATGTCACTTTTATTGCAAGATTTTTCTCTTTTTCTTCCTTTCTAAATTCTGTTATCTTGTTTTACATTTCCTTCTGTTGCCTCAACATTTCTTCTGCCTTGAGGATTTATTTTAAACTGTTCCAGTGAATTATTTTTATTCATACAATATGTTCAGTCTGCCTCATGGCAACATTTTTTCTGGAAAATTTCAACATTTGCACTCTTTATTCCATTCCTTATACTTTTCCTTCCTTCTTTCTTCTCCCTTCCTCCCTTCTTTCCTCTTCATTACAGGAGATGGAACCACAGGGACACTAAGCAACATTTTCAGCTCTTTCTACTTTATTTTGAAATTTTGAAGCCTGGGCATAATGGTGCAGGCCTATAATCCCAGCACTCAGCAGACTGAGGCAGGAGGATCACCGTAAGTTTGGGGCCAGCCTCAACTGCATACCAAGACTCTGTCTCAAAAAAAAAAGTTTGAGTCAGGGTCTCACTAAGTTGTCCAGGTTGGCCTCGAAATTACCATTCTTCTGGCTTACTGGCCTTCTGGCCTTCTGGCTCACTGGCTCCTGAGTAGTTAGAATTATAGGCAGGTGTGACTGTGCCTACCCTTCCTCATTCTTATAGATATACTGTATAGATTTCTTGCTTGTATTCTTTTGATTAGTACTCATTCTTGTGTTGTTTTTTGTTTGTTTCTGATTTGCTTTTTGAGATAGAGCCTTACTGTGTAGCCCAGGCTGGCCTCAAACTCATCATGCCTCAGCTTCTCAATTGCTGGAATCACAAGTGTCTGCCACAAGACCCCACTATTACTTTCTCCTATGTAAAAAGAGTCTTCTTCAGCCACCCATTTGCACATTTGCATTGAAGCACATTGCATTGCACATTTGAAGCAACTAGTACTAGTGAAGCTGCCTGTGACTGAGGCAGACAGAGAGAGAGGGATTCTGTGTCTGTTGTGTGAGGAAGAAGGAAAATGGGAGGTAGACAGAGACATGCAGGATCAGCTTAGGTTCTTTCTAGTACAGCACTTCAGTGCTGCTCACAACATAGTTTTTTAACTCTAGTTTGTCAATAAATTGCTTCCAACAAATATAGTATTTTAAAAGATTTTATCATTACTGTTTACTAGTCAGCCTGCTTTGTCCAACTGTTTCACGATACCGCATAAAGTCTTGGGAAATGCCTGCAGCTCATGCCCCTAAAGCCTTCACTGTAAACCACAGTGATGATTATGTCCCTCAGATTCTCTCTTGCTTGGTTCCCTGCTAACTTTGAGAACTGAGGCCACAGCAGGTACTTGCTCTAGGCCTCTTTCTGGATTCTGGAGTAATCTTTATTGAATTTAGTAGATAATCCTTATTTATTATGCCTACAGTTAAATAATATCTTATTTATCAAAGAATTTACATTCATTTTTTCTTGCTTTTGTGTGGTCTTAAGGATAAAAAGTAGCAGATGTAACTTTGTTGTGTTATTTTAAAGTTACTGTGTTATTTTAAACATTTAAATTTATTTTAAAATCAGGGTCATTTTTGTTTAAAGAGTGCCTCAACTGGGTGTTGTAGGTCCCCCCTGTAATCCCAGCATGGTTTGTAATCCCAGGCTGAGACAGAAGAATAACAAAGTCAAACCTTTCCCTGGCAATTTAGCAACTTAGCAAGACACTCTTAAAAATTTAAAAAGGCCTGGGGATATACCTCTGTGCAAAGGCCTTGGTTTCAGACTACAAAAACACAAAGGAAAAAAAAACTATGCCTTCTATTCTTAGACAAAGTAAAGACCATGTTAAATGGAGAAAATTATTTCAGAATACTATGCACATCCCAGGAGCAATGAACCTTATCACATAACAAGTTAGAATCAGAGCTGGGATTCAAATCCAGATTTGTGTAAATTCAAAGCCTGAGTTCTTCCCATGAGAGAACTTTGTCTTTACCAGATGTTTCTTCTTTATGAACATTTTTTATTAACTACTTCTTTATGTCTTTGTTTTTAGTGTGACAAGTACAAGACTGGAGTTATTGATGGGCCAGCATGCAATAGCCTTTGTGTTACAGAAACTCTTTACTTTGGAAAATGCTTATCCACCAAGCCCAACAATCAGGTATGGATTCTGAAAATGAATGACAGAATGTCAGCTCTAGTTTTACCTTAAACTAAAAGCTTTATTAAAATAATTCTTAAACAATTAATTTAGGACATTATATGTATTTCAAGTTTGAATGCTTTGATTCATTCATGCAAAAGATATTTGGTAATTCTCTAGTCCCAGTATATTCCAGACATTGTTTTAATTATTAGAAATACAATGATGATTACGACAGACAAGATTACTTCCCTTAAGAACTTTACATTATCCCAGAGGACAATGGATAGGCTGTAGATTTAAATAGTAAACGGTAAGTAAACAATATAAACTATAGAGTGTTCTATGTAGGAGATCCACAGGGTGAACTGAAAGAAGATGCAAGGAGTGGGATAGTATCAATGTGCTGTAGAGAAGTCAGGGAAGACCTTTCAGACATCACATCACAGAGATCACAAACCTCAGTAGCACAGGATGCTACTATAAACTATAAGCACAGGATGATCAAAAGCAGAAAAAAGCTCCAAAAATGACTGATAAACATAATTTTAAAAATTGTATCTCACTTATCATCAAAGAAATATAAATAAAACCAATAAAATAACCCTTGAACTAGAAGAAAATACAACTGAACATCCTTGGGAAATGGAAATAAATTTTTTTTCTTCAGTAGGGAGAATTGAATCCAAAAGCATTCTACCACTGAAATACATCCCTGGCCCTTCTTATTTTTTATTTTGAGTCAAGCTGTCACTCAGTTGCCCAGGCTGGACTTAGACTTACAATTCCCCCTCCTTCACCTCTCACAGTGCTGGGATTACAAGCATGCACCACTGTGCCAGCTATGCTTTATGTTCTAATGTGAGAGAAGGTATATAATAAATGAGTGGATAAATACATAAGATAATGTCAGACAGTACTAACAGCTATGAGGAGAACAAAACAAGATGACTCAGAAGAACCTATTGTAGATAGGACGATCAGGAAAGGCCTTTCTAAAACGACATTTGGGTGATGTGGAAAAGCTAGCCATAGGAAGATCAAGGAGAGTACATTCCAGGAAGAACCAGTTGCAAAGGAAGCAGATCATGAAGCAGAAGAAAGCTAGGTAGGTTCCAAAAAGAGAAAGATCAGAGTACCTGAAGCATAGAGAACCAGGGAGAAAAGTAGTACAAGATCAAGTTAGAGAGATAGGCCAGGCCAGCTCAACAGGCTATGGGAAGGACTATGGGTTTTATTATAATTAAATTGAAAATTTATTGGAAGCTTTGGTGATGAGGGGTGATGTAATCTTTGTTTATATTATTATTATTAATATGACCATTTTTTAGGTGCTAGAAATTGAACCCAGGCCCTTACACATGCTAAGCACACACTCTGCCATGGAGTTACACCCAGCTCTTTTTGTTTTTTGAGTCATAATCTCACTAAGTTGTTCAGGTTGGTCTTAAACTTGCAGTCCTCCTGCATCAGTCTTCCAAGTAGCTGGGACTATACCATACCCAGATCCTGTTCATTTTTTATACAGAAGATAGATAGCCACTAGAATAAGTGGTTAATACCAGGAGCTCTTAGTCTTGACCAACTAGTTTGAAATGCTAGCATCACCACTACTGTGCTGCCTTCGGCTGTTACTTACCTATCTCTGGTTCACTTTACCCATCAAGGAAATGAAGATAATGGTGGTACCTACCTCATAGAGTTGATACAAAGATTAAGTAAAAAATTAGTAGACTATGTTAGACTTTCATTACTGTAACAAAATACTTGAGATGACTAATAAAACTTAAAAAAGAAGAAAGGAATTATTTGGGCTCACAGTTTTGGAGGTTCAGTCCATGGTCTGTGTGGAGGCAGTACATCATGATAGGAGTACATGGTGGCAGAAGCCCCTTTACTTTACAAGTGGCAATGAAAGAGCATTGCTTAAAACTCCAAGTCTAAAGTCTCCTCCAAGATTCAAGGCAAATTCAGCAGTGAGTCTCAGTAAGAATTTAAAAACAGGCCAGGCATAGTGATACATATCTGTAATCCCAACACTCAGAAAAGGCTGAGGCAGAAGTATTGCTGTGAGTTTGAGGCTAGCCTGAGTTACATAATAAGTATAAGAACAGCTTGAATTATAGAGCAAGACCCTGCCTCAAAAAAAAAATTAAATACAAATTACCTACTTGAAAGATACGTTAACACAATATAAAACACTCCTACTCTTGACTTTTATCAAGAAATCAAGCAATAACAAATGGTTGAGGGGCTGAGAGGAAAAAGGAACCCTCCTCCACTGTTGGTGGGAATGCAGACTGGTGCAACCACTGGAAAAATCAGTGTGGATATTCCTCAAAAAACTAAGATTGGAGATCCCATTCCATCCAGCTATTCCTCTTCTGGGTATCTTCCCAAAAGAATTAAAAACATCACACCACAGTGATATATGTGCACCTATATTTATAGCAGCACAGTTTATAATAGCCAGATCTTGGAAATAGCCTAAATGCTCATCAACTGAGGAATAGATAAAAAAGATACAGTATTTTTATACAGTGGAGTACTATTCAGCCATAAAGAAGAACAAACTGGACACTTCTATAAATGCTATTTGAGTGAAATAAGACATTATCATCCAAATTGAGGGAAATAAGACATTGAGTGAAATAAGACACATGTATAAACATATTGTTTTATTAGTGACAAGCTGAAAGAAAAAACATGTATATGTGTATGTATATGTATATTTTAAAAAGTTAAGATAGTTAAACTACTGATTTCTCTGAGTTCACTAAAGAGAAAGATTTGTGCTGGTACTGTTTGCATAATTGAATGCAGATGTCTTGTGCTCTGGGTGAATCATTTGAGGATGACAATGTGTATTATATGTACCATTGTTGCTCCCTGATTGACATGTTTTGAAATTTTGTTGTAGTTTCGTTTTCTCCTTCTTCCTCTTCCTCTTCCTCTTCCTCCTTCTCTTCCTCTTCCTCTTCCTCCTCCTCCTCCTTCTTCTTCTTCGTCGTCTTCTTCTTCTTCCTCTTCTTCTTCTTTTCTTCTCTTCCTCCTTCTCCTTCTCTTCCTTCTCCTCCTCCTTCTTCTTCTCTTCCTCCTCCTCCTCCTTCTCCTTCTTCTCTTCCTTCTCCTCCTCCTCCTTCTTCCCCTTCTCCTTCTTCTTCTCCTCCTTCTCCTCCTCCTCCTCCTCTTCCTCTGCCTCTTCTCCTCCTCCTTTTCTTCTTCTTTTCTTTTTTGGTACCAGGGTTCAAACTCATGACCTTGTGCTTGCCAGGAAGGCACTTAATGCCACTGAGTTAAATCCTCAGCCCCTTTTTCTTCTTTTTATCCTTGAATAAAATGGAGTTCGAAAAAAAAAAAAAAGCAACAATACTCCTAGTTCTAAAAAAGGAGAAATAGAAGGAATAGGGGTCTTGAAAAAAGGAACTGGACAAAAGCAAGACTGAAACCAACCATTCAAACATTAAATCCTACAACTGCTTATCCAGCATTCATAGTACATTGTGGTGGGATGTGGGCTCCAAGGCCTCGGGCAGCCTTCCCCCTATGACCTGGCTTGGTTGCAGCCCATGTGGCCATGCTCCCTGCAACTTCTCTTGACACATTTCATGTGTCTAACTCTCAGTCTTCTTTGGGTCTCCACTGAAGCTCTGGCTTCACTGACACCTCGACATATTACCCTGTCAGGTGCTGCTTACAGGAACTCTAAACCTGCATAAAATATAAGATGTAAACACTACACAATGTTCAGTTGATAAGTAGCTAGATACTTAATGGAAATTGATTCTGGAGTATGGGATGAGGGAAATGAAATATGGAAGAACTTTTTACATCCTATTATCTATTTTTAACTATTAAAAAATATATTTATGGGGCCGGGGATTCAGTTCAGTGCCTACTTGGAATGCGCAAGATTGTGAGTTCAATCCCTGGTACCAATAAATAAATAAATAAATAGGCTTGTGCCTAATATGAATCTTCATAATTCACTATGTCATGTGTGTGTGTATGCTTGCATTACTTTCATAATTAAAAATTCATTTGAGGAAAAAATATTTGCAGTATTTCATATTTGCTGTTAAAAAGTCAAATTACAGCTCAACCTCAGTGCTTTGATGCTTGTTTGTATTTGACAGAAGAAGACCCTACAAATGTAGGTAGGTAGGTAGGTAGGTAGGTAGGTAGGTAGGTAGGTAGGTAGGTAGAAAGATAGGTAAGTAGATAGATAAATAGTAAGTATTTCCCTGACAATGAGACTAGGTTTTATTTTGCTTCAAAAGATGTGATAGAACTTATTTTCAGGGGATATCTTACTTTTTCACTTACTCATTTATTCATGCACAAAAATCTACATTGATTCACATACAGTCATGTCATCATATGGAACATAATCACAACTCTCCAAACCCAAATTTCAGACTGAATTTCTTGCAGCTCCATTTCCTGTAGAACCATTGGTCCCAATCTCTTATGTGTAGCAATAGAACTATCTTTAAATGAGTGCTTCTTGTCTGCATGGCCTGCTTGTAGTGCATTGCTACAACACACGACATATTGAATTATGAAGATTCGTATTAGGTACAACCATGCCCACTCATTATCAGTGTCCACATTATTCGTGCATTGTCTGTACTTCAGCTTGTCATTCAACAATAAGTCTCAAGGTGTCTGCATACATAGGTGTTTACCTCTTGTCCGAAGACACCTGCTTGGACATTTTCAAATTATAATTTATACTAGCATTTTTAATTAATGTCAATAATATTTATGTTTAATTATTTTATAATTCAATAATCATGTATTGACTAAATGTATGTGTCTAGCTGACAGTCTTAACTGGGGCTTATTTTAGGGGTAGACCTTATATAATGAAGATCCAGAAAAGTCATGCTAGGGCCTACTTTCCACATAGGTCTTATTTTGGGGGAAATACAGTGGGATTTAACTAGGGGTTGAAGCCAGGATCTTCCCACTGATGTACATCTCCAACCCCTCTTTATTTTGGATTGAGACAAGGTTTTGCTAAGTTGCTAAATATCCTAGGCTGGGCTTAGACTTGCAGTCTTCTTGTTTCAGCTTCTGAGTTCTGGGGTTTACAGACATGCACCATCATAACTAGTTTGAAGTGGTATACTGTTTAGATCTTCTACTCAGTATAATACATAACTTCTTGTTCTTTTTCGTGAAGATGTATTTAGGGATTTGGGATAATCTACCAGGTGTTGTGAAATGTCAAATGGAACAAGCACTTCATTTTGATTTTGGAACTGAATTTGAGCCAAGAAAAGAAATAGTACTATTTGATAAGCCAACTAGGGGAACCACGGTACAGAAGTTCAAAGAAATGGTCTACAGTCTCTTTAAGGTAAGTGTATCTATTCACATGTTACTAGTATAAGGTAGTTTCCTTCAAGAGAAACCAGCAGGATCCCATCCTAAATGACTAACATTTTAATATTTTGACTCCTTCCTGAGGAAATTCAAAGAAAAGAAAAAATACATATTGGTGATTGACTTTAGCATTATTTGTAATAGCTAACAATGTCCAGATATGAGGGGGAGTTCATTATCTAGTTAGATTGCTGTACATTTTGACATTAAAACTGATGTAAAAAAACCGAAGTCAAATTAGTACACTATAGTGGTGGTACATGCCTGTAATCCTAGCTATTTGGGAGGAGGGTATTGCTTGAGCCCAAGAGTTTGAGGTCAGCCTGAGCAATACAGGGAGAAAAATAAAATTAGTGTACAGATTGCAAATTATTTAAAGAAATACTCTTATGAAGACTAAATAAATGAAAATGACAAATGTTGAATTTACTCTGCTGTTTTATTTTCACTCAAAAGCTTTCTTTGGCTGTTTTACATGCACTTCAGACTATTTTCTCCCAAAGAATCTTAATAGGAAAATTTTTTATTGGAACAATAAACTCCATTATTGGAACAATAAAATAATCTCATTAATGTGATAAATACAAAATAAAATAAATTTCACTTGACCATTGTTACACCTTTGATGAACCTTAAAATGCAAATTGGAAATAAATTATAAATAAGACAAAAATAATCACTCAGTGTCTTGGTACTATACAAAGGATCTGAGAGGGCTGAAAGAGAGTGACTATTAACAAATGGACACATCTAAAGTGGTATACAGCTATAATCACAGCATTTGGGAAGCTGAGACAGGAGAATTGAGTTTGAGGCCAGCCTCAGCTACAGATTGAGTTCAAAGCCAGTCTGAATTACATAGTGAGACTGTCTCAGAAAGAAAGAAACAGCTACTAAGATAACAATATGCAATGTATTAACTAGTGTTTAATTTCCTGGGGTTTTTTTGTTTGTTTTGAAATTCTGTATCATTTCTATCCTTTTTTTCTGTTTTGCTTTTTAAAATAAAAAAATAAAAATAAAGGAAAAAATTAAAAAAGGAAAGAGACAGGAAGGAAGAGAGGAAGGGAGGGAGAGAAAAAAGAGAAGGGGAGGGAAAGAAAGAGAAGAAAGATTTATTGCAGTTACCTAAAAAATATTCTAATTTCTTATAAAAGCATCACATTTGGAGATGTAACATATAAACTCCTTTATGGGGATTCAGTAGCAGGACTATTACTAGCATGGTAATAATGCCCAGACAGCAATTTAGCATGTTAAACAGGAGACACACTTCATTCCTTCTGTATAACTGCCTGATTCTTGTCTTGACAGGCAAAATTGGGTGACCAAGGAAATCTTTCTCAACTGGTTAATCTCATCTTGACGGTTGCTGACGGAGACAAAGATGGCCAGGTGTCCTTAGGAGAAGCGAAGTCAGCATGGGCACTCCTCCAGTTAAATGAATTTCTTCTCATGGTGATACTTCAAGATAAAGAACATACTCCCAAACTAATGGGATTCTGCGGTGACCTCTATGTGATGGAAAGTGTCGAATATACCTCTCTTTATGGAGTAAACCTCCCATGGGTCATTGAACTTTTTATTCCATCTGGATTCAGAAGAAGTATGGATCAGCTGTTCACACCATCATGGCCTAGAAAGGCTAAAATAGCTATAGGTCTTCTAGAATTTGTGGAAGATGTCTTCCATGGCCCCTATGGAAACTTTCTCATGTGCGATACAAGTGCCAAAAATCTAGGATATAATGATAAGTATGATTTGAAAATGGTGGATATGAGAAAAATTGTGCCAGAGACAAACCTGAAAGAACTTATCAAGGATCGTCACTGTGAGTCTGACCTGGATTGTGTCTATGGCACGGATTGTAGAACTAGCTGTGATCAGAATACAATGAAATGTACTTCAGAAGTAATACAACCAAACTTGGCAAAAGCCTGTCAGTTACTCAAAGACTACCTATTGCGAGGTGCTCCAAGTGAAATTCGTGAAGAATTAGAAAAGCAGCTTTATTCTTGTATTGCTCTCAAAGTCACAGCAAATCAAATGGAAATGGAACACTCTTTAATACTAAATAACCTAAAAACATTATTGTGGAAGAAAATTTCCTACACAAATGACTCTTAATTTGGAGTTACCATTGTAGGAAACTTACCACTTTTGAATATCCATTTTGAGCATTTAAAAGAATGGCTTGATTCAGAGATCCTTTCTCCAGGGGCGTTAAGAAGCCATCACTTTAAACACGATTATGGAAGTAACAGGGGGCAGTATAGATCACCATGTTCATAAGATTTCACTCCTTTTTGTTTGAGATGGGGTCTTGCCGTTGCCCAGGTTAGATCAGACTCCTAGACTCCAGTGATTTTGCCTGAGCCTCCTGTGCATTGGAACTAGAGGCACACACTGTAGTATGCCAATTCCTGCTTAAAGAATCCTGTTACATTTGCCAATTCCATCCACTGTGTAACTATTTTGACTAGTGACTTAAAAGAAAAAAAGCTGTGAAGTCGCATTCCATAAACATCAACATTGAGTGTTTTGTAGATTTATATTACCCAAAATACCATTGCTGGAAACATTGTTTGCATTGAAGCTGCCATTTCAAACTTACACAGATTTACTAATGTCTTAGCATGGTAACATTTGCACATTAATGAGACTGCAAAGCAGGTTAATTAAAATTGCTTTTATAAAACAGATGGTTGGGTTAATAGCATGGTTTATTATACTACTTACACATTTTAAACTCATTCAGACATCATGTCACTGCTGAGAAACATTCCACTGAATGGTTTTTAACTTCATAAGTATTTTACCTGACAATATGCAATTAGCAATTTTAGTGGCTGAAATTAGGCATTTTCATCTGCCTAAAGATTGGCTGGGACTGGGCATGGTGGTGCATGCCTGTAATTGCAGCACTCAGGAGACAGGCAGGAGGATCACGTTTAAGGCCAACCTAGGCTACAAAGAGTTTAAGAACAGCCTGGACTGCATAGGAAGAGCCTGTCTAAAAAAAAAAAAAAAAAAAAATTAGATGAGTCCATGCTAGCGTCAGTCAAGCCTACCAAGCCCTTAAAAACCCTTTGGGCTTGGAATGTAGCTCAGTGGTAGTGCTTGAGGCCCTAGGTTTGAGCCCCAGCACTACAAAACTGACATGTTAAAGGCCATATAACCAAAAATTCATTTATCCTGCATTTGAGCTATGGGAAAAGTGCTATTAAAAGCAAAACTAAAATAAATTAGACCTTGAATTCTCAGTTTTTGGTGTTTGCTGTGGACTAATGGTCAGTTTAAGACATCTGTAAATTTATCCACTCAATTATTTTTCCCTACATAAACCTGATATGCCAAACTAATTTTTGATCCTTTTCTCCATGTATTTTCATAGTCAGATCTGGCATGTACCCTTAACAGCTTCATAAAATGAGACCTCCTCTTCAAACTGAAGACACTAGCATATTTTCTGCTCAGAGGTTTATCCTAGTTAACATGAATGTATTAAATCTGTGATCTTCATTTGCTCTCAAAAATTTAAAGGCAGCTTTGTTTCCTTTAAGATTATAATGCTTTGAGGTATTTTCTTCCCTCTAATGATCTGGTTATAATAAATGGACAGAAGAAATACTTCTAGTTATCACTGTTGGTCTGTTGCTTGCCAAACTTAGAATCTGAGGGATAATAAAAGAGAACAGAAGCCCAAGAAATAGGTATGAACTTCGCTGTTGTCAACAAGATGGTTTTGTCTGGAAAAAAATACACCTTTTTCTTGGAGAAAAGAAAACCTGTCAACTCCTTTGCTTCGGTTTATTTCCTAGACTCTCGTAACAAGAGCTTAACACAGAAGCAATTACTTGATGAATAAGTTTATTGGTCTTTATCTGAAGTCTTGATAGAAATTTTTAACTCTCTGCAGCCCGCTCCTGAGCTCTGAGGAAGCTTGCTTTCTTTTGAGCTACCCGATCTTTCTTCTGGGCAAGTGACATTTTGGGACGGTTCCACCTATAAAGTAGAACAAGAATATATTTTTTAAAAACCATAGCTAAAAAGGATACAGAATATTAACTTCAGCTGAAAATGACAGACTATTAATCAGATGGAGGTTAATCTCAGTTCTAATACATTATTTTTAAGCTAACTTTCCCAACCACTTCTGTGATCCTGTCATATTATCACAGGGTCCCAAATTTAAAAATTAAAAAATGATAGTACAATGGCTAAGTGTACATATATTATTTTTTAATCTACTGAGACATAAAAAAGCCAACTCTTTAGGTAGCCATTTTAAAACGCAGTCATTGATTCTTGTACTATATGAGGATAGAACGGACCACCTCAGTAGCTTGAGGCTAATACAGTCCTATCACCACAATTACTTTAGCAAACCTGGTTCCCTTAGCTCCTGCCACATTATGCAGAGCTAGTGATCGAGTTTGCATAACCTCACTGAAAGCCTGACCCACAAAATGAAACAAGGCATGTGAGACCCAAACTGAAATTCTCTCAAGACAGCAAGACACTTACCTTTTCTTTTTAACTTCTCTCTTCGGCTTCTTTTCATAGACTGGATTCTCTCGTATAGCAGCATGAGCTTTCTTATACATCTCCTCCATCTGAAACAAAGAAAAGCAAACAGTACTTGGTGTCATTTCATATGCCCTACTGCATTAAGACAGTGTTCTACTACTTGCTTTGTCTTTCTGAGCTTGGTCCTGAAAAAGAATTAATCTAAGTCAGTATTAGTCCTTGCTTAAAGTCCTAAATGTAAGCCAATCTTTCCTGACAGTGCTTCATTCAGACCAAGGACAAGACAATAGAGACCAGTAAGTAACTGCTAAATTCTTTTGTTACCTACATTTCCAAGTAATACAACATCCCTTCAAGTCAAAAGGTCTGAATTTTCTAGAAACTCTGGAGTCATCAATTTTGATTTTTCATTGGGCAACTGTTTCTATAGCTCATTTTTAAAATCCAGTGACAACTTCTGTATATAACCATTGTTTGGCTGAGTGGTACGGCATATTTTTTAGCATTAAGGAAAACAAGCATGACTAAAAAAAAAATGCTAAGGAGCCAGGTATAGCAGTGCACACCTGTAATCCCAGCACTCAGAAGGCTGAGGCAGAAGGATCACTGCAAACCTGAGGCCAGTCTGGGCTACATAGTTAATCAAAGGACAGCCTAAACTACACAGCAAAATCCTGTCTCAAAAAAACAAACAAAATGCAGGGAATATAGCTCACTCAGCTCAGTACTTGGATTCCATCCTCTGTATACCCGACTCAGAAAACCTCAACCACCTAACAAAATTAACTTCTGTGAGGAATTGTGGATGACTCCTCTAATCCCAGGTACTTGAGAAGGCACAAAGATTTCAAGTTCAAGGCCAACCCAGGTAATTTAGCAAAATCCTTGTCAAAATAAAAACTAAAAAGGGATGAGGGCTGGGCATAGTGGCATACATGTGTAATCCCAGCACTTGGGAGGCTAAGACAGGAGTTCAAAGCCAGTCTGAACTACATAGTTCAAGGTCAGTCTGAACTACAAGTCATAAAAAAGAGAAAAGAAAAACCTGGGTTCAGTCATCAGCAATATAGTTAATTTCTCTACTTGTAAGAGACAACCCTAGTCAGAAAATAATCAGCCTTGAAAACTAGAGCTCAAAAAAGCCCACAACCCTACCACCAGGGGAGAAAAAAAGCCAGCCCCAATCAGCGTATTTGCCTTAGGTGGCATCACTGTTCTCTTGCTCAGTGGCTTCTCTGATCTCTTTTTTAAGGCTGATTATTTTCTACCTACAATCCTATTTTGGGGAAATAACAAGCATATCAGATGTCTGCAGAAGATTTCATCAGGTACAAAGGAGGAAAGAGGCTACCACAGACAAAATTTATAAGCAAGGGGCTGAGGCTATAGCTCAGTGATAAAGTACATGAACAGCATGCAAAAGAGCCTAGGTTCAATTCCTAGCTCCTCAAATCTGCCCTCAAAAAACAAGTAAGCCATCAACAAATAAGTATCTGAAAGTGCACAGACAGGCTAAGTGGATGTTCTGAACAACTGCACCAAAACCAGATCAGGATTATGGCTTACGAAGAGATACTGTGCAGGCCAGGTAAAGTAACAGTCTACAAGAACAGCTATTCTTAATAGAAACAAGCTATAATTCTCTAACAGAAAAGACATAACAATTACAAACAACTTGTATGTAGTTTTATAATTGCAATAATCTGATTTGGGTTCTACATTTTCACTATAACTTCAAAACTGGCACTGTAATCTTCAATTAGTCCAATGTCTTAAAAGAGGTAGGCTGAGGATTTAGCTCACTGGCATAAGTGTGTGCCTGGCAAGTGCAGAGTCATGAGTTCATTCCCTGGTGCCAAAAAAAAAAAAAAAAAAGAGGTAGCTCAAAAAATTCAACTTTGGGACTGACAAATTTCCAACATTAAACTCACTTTTGCAACATAGTTCCCTTTTGTGCAATATCATGCAGAGCTAGTGACAAGAGTCTGTATGGCTCCCTTTCCGTATTCATGCCTGGGGTAATCCAGGCATGAATACCCCAGAACACAGGGAATCATAACCAGGGAATACCCCATGAATACAGTCCAGAACACAGCAAGTATTTGCTATGAAGAACTTTATTCCTCCTCAAAATTAAGTGTTTAGTGTCTAAACCTTCATATCAAAGTAGATTACAAATCCTGTGGTTACACGATGAGATCTATAAATACAGAACAGCCAAAGCATAAAAGGCATCAAAAGCTTTAAATGCTTAAAGCATGTCACACTCAAGTATCTAACATTAACAACCTGCTGATAACTGTAACTCATTGTTTACACTGCATCCCCATGAGTTAAGACTAGTTCACTGCTTAATCTATCCTCATTCAACATTTTAATTTCAGTTTAAGAAAACCATGTCAATCTACCATACCTACAAAACATACCTATATTTTTCAACTGCTAGCCTGAAACAAATGTAACCCATCAAACTTGTTCATATAGAATGAACATACAAGCATTTTTAGGTAAATTTACCATATCTGGAGTTACATTGTTCTTTATGTACTGAGAGAACTGTTTCTTGTAAGCATCTTCATCTTCTTCCATCAGGTAACGCATATAATCTGCAACATTCTGACCCATGATGTGCTTCCGATGTACTTCTGCGTTGAACTCCTTGCTTTCCGAATCATAACCAGGGAATCGTTTGGTACTAAAATAAATTATTTTCATATTTTAGTACAGATCAACTAAAATAAGTTCACTGACAGGAATGCACTTTAGTAGCTGCCATCAGTCCCGTCTTGAAACAATTATTACTATATCATATGCAACCAAAGGACCAACTACTGACTGCTCAGTTCATAGACTATCATCATTTGACAGCTCATCACTGAATTCCAGAAGAAAAAAACATACAACACCCCTCCTCCAAAGGTTCCAAACTCTTGGGTTCAAGTGTAATCCTCCTGCCTTAGACTTCCACACATCTCTGCACCCTGCCACACACACTTTTAAAAACAATTACCAAGTTCAAACCCCAGTACAAAAAAAAAAAAAAAAAAACTTACCAAGGCTTTTTATCACTATCTGTATTAACATAGGAAAGGGTTTCAAAACTTATCCCCCAAATCCTGTAATTTCTTAGTGGTGCCTCAAAAGTAAAGGGGAATAAACACATAGCAGATGAGCCAAGTGGTGGCCCGTGCCTGTAACCCCAGCACTCTGGAAATCTAAGGCAAGAGAACCACAGTTCAAACTCAGCAAGGGCACCTTAGCAAAAAAAAAAAAAAGACCCTTTCTCAAAATAAAAAATAAGACTAGGATGTAGTTCAGTGCTAAGGCCCTGAGTTCAATCTGAAGATAAGGGTTGATATACCTCTATTCAACAACTGAAACCAAAGAAGCTACTAAGAATTGCCTGAAATTCTATTTCCAGTTGAATGTTTAGGAATCTTGTATAAGCCTTTTAGACCCACATTTTTTTTTAACCCAGTATATATCAAAGGAAAAAGGAAGTGCACAAAGCAGGAACAGTTGATCATTTCTAACCAAAATTAAGTCAAATGCAAAAGATTATAGCTTCTGCCCCAGCTCTTTCACTTATTAGCTCCCAAACCTTGGACAAATCACTACATCTGAACCCCCAGTCTCTGCATGGGTTACAATTCCTTCCTGCCACACCAGGTTCCTTTTGCACAGTACCAGCATAGAGTAGGTATTCAATGATAGCTATTTTAATACTCTAAATAATCTCTACAGTTCTACCAGGTAGAATCAAAGAAAATACTGGGGTCAAAGCACAAAGTCTTTAATACTATTACCTGTGAGGGATAGACAAACCTCCATCCACAGCACCTTTCAGAGCTCCAAAAACTTTATTGCCAGTTGTAGTTCTGGCAAGGCCTGCATCCAAATAGCAGGTGAAGGCACCAGGTTTACCATCAATGCTTTCCACATTGTATTCATCTCCAGTCACCTCCACCTGGCCTTCATAGATCTTATCCATGCCAAACCTATTGAGAAGCTATTAAAGAAGTTGATATAAATGCCTATTTAATATATTCAAATCACTTTAAAAGTAAAACATTTCACAACTATGTAACACCTAATTTGATCCTTACATTTACTCAAGAGAAATAATCCTCACATTTTTCAATGTTATTTGACTATGATTCAACAATTAAATATAAAATCACATATAGTTTTGTATAATAATTTGGAACAAAATTTTAAGGGCAAGTTCCTCAGCTAAAGAAAACATCATTTGTACCATACTCTCCAAATGTTATTTTAATTTGGACCACTGCTGGTGGCACAGTGTCATCTAGCCAGTTTCACCAAACTTGTACCTTTGCACCAAGTTACTTTCATGTATAATGTTGCTCCCTACTCAAACACGTTTATAGTCAATCACGTGGAACACTAATGCATATGCCTGACAAGTGCACTACCAAACAGTGACTAACAAAAAATGGCAAAATCGCATTTTCATTGCCAACCTGCATTAATATAGCTCACACAAATAATGCTGTTAATCAGACACAAGCACAAGTGTTTAAAACAAAAATGAAACTTTCCATCAATGCCCTTGCATTGAAGATAGTACTTTTCAAATTTTAATGTGCACGAATTACTTAGGACATCCTATCAAAATACAAATTCTCAATATGCCTTGAGGAAAATCCCCACAAGCCTGCACTTCTAATGTATGCTAACAATCCAAAGACCTATACCTTCGATTAGCCAATCCTCCCTAGCTAAGTAGCCACTACTTGTAAGTGGCTTTTCAAATTCAAGCTGAAATTCACAGAAATCTGAAGGACTGCAAATTTGAGACTATTCTGTACCACATGAGTTTAAGGACAGCCTCAACTATAATACAGAGACCTTGCCTTTTCTCAAAAAGGGGGGAAAAATAGGTTCAATAGCATTAGCCACATTTCTGGTGTTTAAAATAGTCACAAGAGATTAGTGACTACCCCACCAGGCAAATTACGTATCTAAACACTACTGTAGAAAATTCTTTTAGACACAGCTGGTCCAGATATACCATCAGAAGAGAAAATAGAAAGACAAACAAGTGCTTCATCCAGATAACTAAAAACTGTGTTGTCATCTCACTACACTTTGTATTTATAAAAATCACATTCCTTGTTAAGCCATCGAACAGTAAACACTCCTTACAGCCCCCACTGAAGTCTCTTATCCACACACAAACATCCCAAAGGCAATTCTAAACAACCTGCTCACCCCCCACAAGCTAGCAAAGTCACCTTATACATACCCTGCGGGCCAGCAGCAGGCCAGTACAATATGCTGCAGCATAATTTGTTAGGCCAACTTTCACACCATACTTTGGTAGTTCATGTGCATATGCTGCGCAGACTATCATATCCCCTTCAATACGGGCATAAGCAATCTATAGCAAAAGAAAAATCAGGTTAGTAATCTGTTGCTTTCACTGTTTCATTTATTTGTCCTGTCTTTTTCAAAGGAAATTTATTTTAAAAACCTTCAATAGACACAGATCTGTATCACTTAAAATTTTTTCAACACATTCACCTCCAACTATAATTTATGACTTGGTCAACTATAACAGTTGAGCAGCTGTATATAAGGTGGACTTAGGTATCTGCAAACATTTGACCAATGCCAAAATTTCCAAGCAGACATAGATGCATTGAAAAATTATACTCCAGTTCCTTACTTTATAGGCAGAAAATGTTCTCAGCTGCATTAGCTGGTAAATTAGTAAGATACTTTTAAAAGTTCAAGGGGAATCCCATTTATTTTAAACACTTTTTGAACTTTGGCTAAATTCAACAGTTTCAGAGACCTCATGTTTAGTACCTGAATGTAGATATGAAGACACTGACTTCAAAGTGAACAAACGTGCAGAAAATGGATTTGCCAGCCTGGCGTGACGTCACACGCCTGAAATCCCAGCACTCGGGAGGCTGAAGCAGGAGGATCGCTGTGAGTTTAAGGCCAGCCTGGGCTACATAACAAGTTCAAGGCCAGCCTAAATTACATAGAACTTGTCTTAAAAAAAAAAAAAACCCAAAAAACCAAAAAACACCCTACCACCAGATTTGCCTGCCTCCTATAAAAGACTGGCAAATACCAACTATCAAAATGTCCCCTAATTCTATAACCTGATGAACTGGTGCTTTTGAAATTTTCAAATAGGACTTTTGTAGACTTTATTAAAGTCTATGTCAAACAATAAGCAGCTATAAACCTCTTTAATTACTTAAATGGCATGTAAAGTCACATAGCAAAAGTCAGGACTCAGCCAAGAACAAATTCGTACTGGAAATGGGATTGAAGAACCTTCTGCTTGCCTCGTTTATTTTCCCACCATACTCACATACATAAAAGCCTCTTTAAATCCTTAAATTAAAAAGTGGAAGCTAGATAAAAATGGATCTAGTTGTCCAAATATGGCTAATCTTCCAGGTGTTTTTTAAAATACCAATTACCTAGCCTTCAAGTCTAAACCTACTAAAAGCAAACCACTCAACAATCCACTTAACCTATTTTATCAGGTTCTTTGCTTCTCAAATACACCTTCTCTAGCAGTGAGTGAAGGATTTTTATTCCTACCCACTGCCTGAGTAGAATACAACTTACCTGACAAATGATATCTCTGTTAGTTACACGAACTATCATCCTGTATTTAGGTGTGTTGTACTTATTTTTGTCTTGGATCACCAAGCGTTTCCGAGCATAGTAATCAGTTTTGCCCTCTGAAAGAGAAAGAAAAAAACTAAGAAGGGATACTGTATTATAAAACAGCATTATTTTAATGCTTAAAAGACAAAAACTTGAGCAGGATGTGGTGGTGCACACCTGTATTCCCAGCACTTGGGAGGCTGAGGAAAGAGGATCACTGCAAGTTCAAGATCAGCCTGGGCTACAAAATGAGGCCAAAGCCAGCCTGAACTGCACAGCGACAGCGTCTCAAAAAGACCAAAAAAAAAAGGAAAGATAGAAAAAAAGAAAATTTGTCTATACCTCGTCTTCTTCTAAACTTCACTTGGTATCTCTTAAAGTAGGCCTTATTCTTGACAACTTTAACAAAACCCTTAAGAAAAAAAAGATATTATTAAAACTTTATTAATTTTAACCTAAACTTCTGACATGAGTTACCAAATTAACAAAGTAACTTTTCAAGAGCAAATACAAACAACTGTAAACTTTTGTAGCTCCTATTTCTTACTGGAATCAATACACAGCTCTACTTTTCACCTGTCACCAAGTTTTACACAGCACAGTAAAAAGGGCTCATTACAAATCTAGCAAGAAGTAACATAAATCGCAGGCTCCAACTTATTAAATTCAACAGATACAAAACTAATGTCACATTACTTTCAGTTTTTAAACAATTTTGCTACATGTTTCCTCATTGACAAATAGTGCCAACTTTGGCGAACCACTTATTCACACAGCTGTCAAACATCCGTTTGAACACATCTTTCACTTTACAGACCCTCAGACAACTACAAACTTCTCACTTCCTCCGTGTCTAACCCGCCTGCCATCGTAATTAACCGGCAAGAGCAAAATCAGCAAATAATCCCCATTAAAATACCACTTACTCCCAACTAAAGCAATACTTCATCCCACCTCTGGGGTCCTCTCCCAACAATCACTTATATCTTTCATCAGCGACTAACTAGAAGCAGCAGGTGATGCGTACCCCAAATGAAATGACCGCCTTTCCGGGGTCCTTCCATGGACCATTCTGGGAATGGACTCCCAGAGCCACCAACAGCCTTGGATTCAACAAAAAACATCTACCGTGCCCAGGAAAAACTTTCTGAAAGACTGGCTGCATACAACGTTCCCCTGGAAAACGCACGGAGCAACTGGGGGCCTAGCCAAGACCGAAGGCGCGCACACTGCACCTTCACACCGGTATCCTCCACCTGGAGCCAAAGACAAGCAACTTCCCCCGCCCGACTGCTGCCGGTGTTCCTTCTGACCAGTCAGCAATACCTCTGCTGGAAGCCTAAAGACCCTCTCCCTATCCCGGGTTCCAGTTTGAGTACCCCTCCCCCCAAAATTTGCACACTGGGCGGCAGCCATTAAGGCCACGCTGGGAGCCACAGCCCAAGCACAGCACAGCCAAGAATCTAACGCCATCCAACCCCTGCACCGCCCAGGACGGGCTCTAAGCTAGTCTTCGCGCACGGGCAGGGAACCCCTGTGCATCCGCACCCTTGCGACCGAGATGCCCACTTACCATCCTGTGTATTAGAGACCCGCGTCCGCGGCTCTGCACAGACCTGCAGGCCCAGCAGCGCTACAGGGGGAAAAAGGCCGGGATTCGTGCGCAAGCGCAGTATGTAGCACGGCCGCTTACGACTGCGACGTATCGAAGAGAGGCAGCGCCGGCCCCAAGGTTTGCATCCTGCTGCCCCCTATTGGTTGGAGGATGAGTGTTGTTCTTTGCCTCCTCCAAACCTTGTTGTCAGCGCTCCCGGCTCCGGATTTTACAGGAATGGACAGTGAGCAGGAATAGGGATGATCACGGAAAGCCTTCCCTGTTTTTGTTAGAACTTTTTTTTAATCAAAAATGTGTATTACTTTTCTAAGCAGGAAAAATAATTAAGTGTAATGAGTTTGTTCTGGAGTCTTCTAGCCTTCTCCAAGATTCTGCCTCCTGGACTACTCAGCCTGATCCAGGAATAACTAAGGCACCTTTAGGAATCCTTGCCAGAGAGCCTCAGACCTGGGGTTGAGACCATTCTCCTGTATCTGCACAACACCTTTGTGTTTGCTTCAGCCCACCACAGACTGCATACTCTCTGAGGGTCAGCCTACTGCCAGGAGCACTTTTGAATCAATAGCACTGGGCACAGTATAACTGAAGCAAGTCCGAAGGACTGGGGATATAGCTCGGTGGCAGAGCATTTGCCTAACATATAAGAGGCCAGAAACACATACATTTTTTAAAAAAATAAGGAGAAAGCAAAACATAAAAATAAAATAAAATAAATAAAAATAAAAAAAGAAAGAAAAACAAAATGGCAGTGTATGGGGGGCTGGAGATTTAGCTCAGCAGCATAAGCGCCTGCCTAGCAAGCGCCTGGTCATGAGTTCGATCCCTGGTACCAATAAAAAAAAAATGACAGTGTGCTGCCTTATTTGTTCAAAAATCCTTTTTAATTAGACAATGTACATCGAGCTATTAAAGTCAAAAAATAATCTCAGTTTAGAAAAAAAAATTCTCTAAAATTTTAATCTTTTAAAATTTAAAACTGGGTGTAGCAGTACACACCTATAATCTCAGCACTGGGAAGGCCGCAGGAAACTTTTCACAAGGAGTTGAAGGCCAGCATGATTATAGCAAGACCCTGTCACAAAAAAACAAAAACAAAAAATTTTTTAAAAGCCAAGTGTGGTGGCACATGTTTGTAATTCCAGAATTTGGGAGGATGAGGCAAGAGGACTACCATGAGTTAGACACCTATTTGAGCTACATAAGTGAGCTCAAAATCAAAGTGGGCTAAATAGCAAAACAAAAACAAATTCATTTTTTGCCAAAGACTCTGATTTGGTCTTTATCTGGGCACCTTTGTTGTCTGACTTTATTCTTCTAGAGCACTTCATGTTTTATCTAAAGCAAATCCAGCTGGGTCTGGTGGTGCATGCCTGTAATCTCAGCACTCAAGAGGCTGAGGCAGGAGGATTGCTACCTACCAGTTTGAGACCAGCCTAGGCTACATAAGTTTAAGGCCAACCTGCACTACAAAGCAAGACCCTGTCTCAAAAAATAAAAAATAAAGCAAATCCAGCCAAGATTGAAGTCATGTGCCTCTAACTCTGGCACATAGAAGCTGATGTAAGAGGATCAAAACTCTGAGGCTAGCATGGGTTAATTAATGAGACTCTATCACAGAATAAAAAGGACCACAGATACAGCTCACTGTGAAGGCCCTCGGTTCAGTCCCCAGTACTATCTTTACACGCACAATACACATGCACGCACGCATGCACGCACGCACGCGCATGCATATGCTCGCCTTGCCCTCACATGGGAAAGGATTCGATAAATTAATTTAATTTTCCCCTTAAGTACAAGAAATTCCATTACTCGAGTCCTCCTACATTCTGAAGCATTGTCCATTTCAAATGTCAATAGCATCACAAACCTGAAGTCTTTGTGAACTTTAGACACAGTTGCCTTTTGTTTTGAGGACACAGCCCAAGAAATGTGGAATAGCATTTCCCTAGGGCTAGGTGTAGATTACCAGGGCAGATGCTTAGAGTTTCTGGTCAGAGTGAGTGCCAAGTTCTAAGTAACAGAGGCTGCCCGTGGCTGTACATCGTTTTTGTTTTGAACCATGTACTCATTAATACTTTTACTCTATGTATTTGTTTCTATGCGAGGATTTTTAAAGTATGGGCCCAGTGCACTGAATTAGCCAGGAAAATTATTACATTTGCAAATAAGTATTTCATGTGTATGTGGTGGTTGCTTGGTACTGAGAAAGACTCACACTTCGAGGCATGATTAAATCAATTTACAATTTTATATGAAGACAATAGAAAAGATATACTCACTCTTGAGCAAAAACTGAGCCTTTTTTTTTTTTGGCTTTATCCCTAAGGCTTAAATTATCATTTTGAAATATTCTCACACACACACACACACACACACACACACAACAAAAATAAAGAAGTACAGGGCCAACCAAGATTTCCTCTTGTCAGGGTCAAAGGAAGATATCTTTTGTAAACTTTACAAGAACTCAGGACCTGGAATATCAGTGCCTTTCTCTGCCAGACAGCTCTGTGAGGCTTTGGCCTCCACCAATCTGCTGTGAACATATGACTTAGATTTTACCGCAGGATGGTACATGGGCAAAGGGGAGGGATCTCCTGGGTATCTATGTACAGTATTTACAAATGCGGGCAGGAGATGCAGCTCTATGGTAGAGCACTTTTCCAGCATGCAGAAGGCTCTGGGCTTTCCAACACTAAAAAAAGAAACAAAACAAACAGCAAACATCTATTGAAAAAATAAGCATCATGTTCTATACTAAGCATCTATTATATTCTCTCCTTTAATCCTCAAGACTGCTGTAATAAGGTCATTACTGCTATTTACAGGGTGCCTCAGCTGATCACAGTGGAACTCAGGTGGCATCCATATAATTTTTGAGTCTGGGAACATTTTAAAACTGTAATAATAGAGGGACCTGGTACTCTGAAAAATTCATAACTATGTACAGTCATTTGGGACATCTTCCATGATGAATTTGAGTTAACTAAAATTGAACATTCTTTGGTTTAAGTACATTTCCTTTTGTTTAAAAATAAAGGTGTGTGCTGCTATAAGCATGGATGCACATATATCACTGTGGCATCTTTTCAATTTTTTGGGAAAATACCCAGGAGGGGAATTGCTGGGCAAATAAATCAATCAATAAATAAATAAAGGTGAAGTTATAAGTGGTGGTGCCTCCCTATAATTGCAGCACTCTGCAAGGCTAAGGCAGGAGGATTATAAATTCCAGCCCAGATTGGGCAATTTAGCAAGACACTGTTTCAAATTAAAAAAAAAAAGAGAGAGAGAGAAAGAAAGAGCTATGTATGTAATTATGTGCAAAGACCCTGAGTTCAATGCCCAGTACTGTAAATAAGTACATAAGAAGTTGCCAAACAGGGTAGTGCCTGTAGTTACTTGGGAGATGGAGGTGGGAGGATTGCTTACACCCAGGAGTTTGAGTCAGCCTGGGCAATATAATGAGACCCTTGCTTCTTAGAATAAAATTTAATGTTACCATTTAATTTAATTTTTTTAAAAAGTAAAACTACAATTAGTAAACTGTAATGTTTTAGGCCTTAAAGGGCCTAAACCTGGAGCATTATAATCCTTCAGAAAGATAATCATTATAATGTACACCTATAATCCCAGCACCCGGTCAAAGCAGAAGGGTGAATCACCACAAGTTCAAGGCCAGCCTGCGCTATACAGTGAGTTCAGTGCCAGCCTGCACTACAAAGCAAGACCCTGTCTCAAAACAAACACACAAAATTTACCATAATTTTATTTTGCCAGTTCTTCTAGGCTTAAAATATTTGACAAATGATAAATTTTATGAATCATTTTCTTATTCCATCACCGGTACCAGAAAAATACATATATAAAATATATATATTCTGATCCAAAGGACTAATATCTGGATCATATAAAAAATTGAAAAAATCAGACCCCCCATATTTAGAGAGCCTATCCAAAAATGGGCTTCTGAAATGAATACACATTTCTCAAATGAAGAAGCACAAACAGCAAATAAATATATGAAAAAAGCATTCAATATCATTGGTCATTTATGAAATGCAAATTGAAACAATCTCACCCCAGAATAATGGCTATTATCAAGAAATTGGCCAATAACAAATGCTTTTTTAAAAAATGATAGTGGGGCTGTGGAGAAAAAAAGAACTCTTTTCCACTGTTGCTGGGAGTGTAGACTGGTGCAACCACTGAGGACACCAGTGTAGAAATTTCTCAAAAACCTAAAACTAGAGTTTTTATTTTCCCCTTCTTGGTATTTTCCCAAAAGAATTAAAAGCATCATACCACAGTAATACATGCACACCCATGTTTATAGCAGCATAGTTGGTAATAGCCAAGTGTTGTAAACAGTCCAAATGCCCATCAACTGATGAATAGATAAAAAGACATGGGTTTTTTGTACAGTGGAGTACTGCTCTGCCATAAAGAATAAGATTTATCCTTTTCTAGCTAAATGGATGCATCTTGAGACTGTACTTTTTTTTTTTTTTGTACTGGGAATCAAATTTAGGACCTCACACTTGCCAGGCAGGTGCTGTGCCACTGAGCTAAATCTCTGACCTGAAACCACATTCTTAAGTGAAATGAGCCAGACACATGTATGTAAATACTACATTGTTTCTCTGCTATGAGAAATCAAAAATGTAAATAAGAGCCAAAATGTATAATAGATACTGGGAAATGGGAAGAAAATGTTCAAATGAGAAGAGAAACAAGTGAGGACAGAGAGGGAAGGAAACAAGGGACAAGGAAATAAGAAGAATAGAATGGAAACAAAGCTTTTGTAAATAAGGAGAGGAAGAGGCGTAGAAGGGAGGGGAAAGGAATGGGGAAAAAAGAATCAAGTTATATCATGGATAGTACAAATTCCCCATAATGAATGTGATA
Organism: Hydrochoerus hydrochaeris; assembly: GCA_004027455.1. Lineage (NCBI taxonomy): Eukaryota > Metazoa > Chordata > Mammalia > Rodentia > Hydrochaeridae > Hydrochoerus > Hydrochoerus hydrochaeris. Next base: position 189,644 of record PVLA01002035.1, read on the forward strand.
ATTATGTATACCTAAAATGTACCAATAAACTTAATTAATTAAAAAAAGAAAAAAGAAAGGAAAGAGGCATTGAATGGAGGAGAAGGGAATGGGGAAAAAAAAGAAACAAGATATATCATGTATAGGTACAAATTCCCTATAATGAATGTTACCATTATGTGTATCTAAAATAAAAAGGGGTTTAGCTCAGTGGCACAAGTACTTGCCTGGCAAGCATGAGGTCACAAGTTTGATCGCTGATGCAAAAAATAAAAAAGAAAAACATATAAGTCGGATCATGTCACTCCTGTGCTCAAAACCCTCAGGACTCTCTCCATCACAGCCTGGAGAGGAGCCTTCCCTCCCCCACAGCTCTGTCTTTTTTTTGAGGCATTTTAAATTTTAAAATTATAGCCAATTGTGTATAGTGGAGTCTTGCTTGCAGTACCACTATGCACCAGAAGGAGGAGTGTGTCAAGAAAACTGCTGGAAGATTAAGCTTTGTTTCTAGAGGCAGAAGGAAAACGGCAATGATAGCTCCTTCCCACTTTTTATGCTTTTTGGGAGACAGGTTTCACTATATACATCAGTCTGGCCTGAGACTTGGAGCCTCTAAAGTGCTGTGATTGCAGGCATTGGTTACTATGCCTGACTCATTACATAAATGTTTGTTAAAAAAATTATAAAATAGATTCACAGACAGCAGGAGAAGAGAAGTCAACAAGAATCAAGCCCTCCCTGCAAACCAGTGCCATGTGTATGTCGCAGCCACCGGGGAACAGCCAGACCCTAGCCCCTTCTGGTGCCCGGGCTGGGAAACAAGAAGAACCAAACTTCTACCCCCTCCACACACACACCAGATCCCCAGTAAGCAACCGGCTGATCCAGAAAAATACAGGCTGTGACATTAACTATTGAGGTGAAATGCAATTTGACACTCGTGGTGTTTGGTATTTCACTGACTTTACAGGTCTAGGGCCAGTGGTCTGATCACCTATCAGAGGATCACAGTATGCAGTGTGGTATCTATGGGGGAAGCCATTGTTATTTCCTATTATTTTGTTTTGAAGTCCTGTATTATTTTCAATGTTTTGTTAGGTTGGGTTTTATTCTGTTTGGTTTGGTTTGGTTTGGTTTGGTTATATTTTTGTTGTTTTGTTAGGTTGGGTTTTATTCTGTTTGGTTTGGTTTGGTTTTGTTATATCCAATAGCATGGGCAGCTATTTCAAAGATAGCAAGATATATTATGGTAGCCATTTTGGATTTACTATTGTCTTCTTTTAAAGTCCTTTATTGTATTCACTGTTTTATTTTTAATGGTTCTATTCTGTTCTGTTTCATTTGATTTTTACTATGTCTGAAGGTATCTACAGCTATTTTGAAGACAATAAGAAGCATTATGGTAACCATTGTTAATTTCATAATGTTTTGAAGTCCTGTGTCACTTACTCTGGGTTGTTTTGATTGGCTTTGTTCTGTTTTATTTTGCTTAGTTTTATTCTCTTTAAAATAGAATTTAAAAAATAAAATTGAAAAATAAAACCTCTTTCCCACAACAAAGTAGTTTTTTTCCTATAATAAAGATACTTTTCTGTTCTACCTTCTCTGGAGGAGCACAGTACAGTATTTGCTGGAGGAAGTATTTGAATCAGATATGTGGAGGTTGAGACCTTAAGGACGGGCTACTCTAAAATGAGAACAAAATGGCTGGGGATTTAGCTCAGCAGCATAAGTGCCTGCCTTGCAAGTGTGCAGTCATGAGTTTGATCCCCAGCACCAAAAATAAACAAAAGAGTATGGTGTCCAAAAAAATAAAAATAAATGAGAACAAAAAAGAAAAAAAGAATACTTAGAGCCCTAGGTTTAGCTGGGTGTGGTGGCACACACCTGTAATCCCAGCACTCCAGAGGCTGAGGCAGGAGGATTCTTGCAAATTCAAAACCAGCCTGGGCTACAAAGTGAGCTCAAAACCAGTCTGAACTGCATAGTGAGACTCTGTCTCAGAAAGACCAAAAAAACAAAAACAAAAACAAAAACAAAAAAACCCCTAGTTTCAGCCCTTCAATCCTCAGGACCAGAGGGGAAGACATGTGATATAGTTCCATAAATTTTAGGAAAGGGAGAAGGGATTTTATAAAATATAACCTGTAATCCCAGCATTCACTTAGGAGGCTGAGGCAGGAGTAGCTTGGGCTACACAGTAATTTTAAGGTCAGGTTGAACTACATAGAAAGACCTTGTCTCAAGAGAGAGAGAGAGTTGGAGAGTGAGATAAAACTGATAAATCACTCAAATTCATTTATGTTCCTTTCATGCCATACTTCTGTGTACCCTGCTTCTCTGGGATGAACATTAATCTGAACCTTTTAAGGCCTGAGTTCTAGAGCAAGTTTTAGAGTTCAGGGGCTGGGGATTTAGCTCAGCGGCATAAGCACCTGTCTCACAAGTGCATGGTCATGAGTTTGATCCCTGGTACCAAAAAACAAAAACAAAAACAAAAAAACAGTTTTAGAGTTCAACCTGGCTCTACTATTACCTTCCTGAACCCTGAATTCTTTACCTATAAAGTAACAACTGTTATTGTAATTAATAGCAACTGTCTTCCAGAATTACTATGTGGATTAAATAAATGCTACTCAATGTTTATTCTTATTAGCAGTATTAAGGAAATAGAGAATGGCCTAATTCCTACCTTGCTGGTTCATGATATCTTGGTTTATCTTTTGAAAAGGATATGGAAAAGTGCCAGGAACTGAACACAAAGGGAGGTTTTCCTGAATAGGACTAGACAGAAACAGGGCAGTCAGGCTCCATGGCAACTGAATATCTTCTTGGCTAAAGTAAAATATTTTGTGATCAGAAACATAGTCATTTAAATAAGATGTTATTTCATATAGGTGCAAATGCTGTGAGGAAAGATACCCTGGGAATGATTCAATTGCTCACACTGTGGGGTGAATAATTTTAAGCTATTTCTCCTAAGAGAAATGATAGGGAAAGCACAGAATCACTGGGCTTCTGAATATGATCAATGGTCAAAAGAGAGAAAAATAGAAAATAGAGAAAAAGTGAGTCCCGAAGACAAACTTGAAGGATTTAATGATTAAGATGTTAGGCATTTAGTTAAGAGAATCCATCTGCAAAATCTTGATGCAGCAGACAATGAATCTGGGCATGTTGGGCCAGTCAACATGGAGAATGGAATGTCTGTCAATGGGTGTTGCTTTCTAAACTAGCTAGGTGGTGTGGCTTGCTGGCCTGCCTCTCATTCTAATGTTGCTTAACCTCACTTTTGGAATTAGTGCTAATTTCTCTGGAAGTTTCCATAGTGTTGGCATTTGAGAGGTCACTGAGAATGAGTTGGTCACTCTCAGGCTTCTAACTGTCAGCTTCCGGGTAATTTCAGTGATTTGACATTGGGCCTAAGCGTAAAAGACATGTTAGAAAAGAGAGAGAGACTGCCTTTTTCGGACTGCATGGGGAGAGAACCAGGGGCCTCACCACGAGGTGATCACCACCTAGATACCGTATGTATTTTGGGTTGTCTTTTTTTGGTACTGGGGATTGAACTCATGACTATATACTTGCAAATCAGGTGCTTATGCCACTGAGCTAAATCCCCAGCCCAATCACCACCTAGAAAGCAACACCATGGGCTAGCTGCTGCCAGAGTAGGGACAGCCACACCCAAACCTCTCTCAGCGAGTCAGCGTCATTTCCAGACTGCGTGCAGGGAGAGATCCAGGCCTCACTAGGAAGTGATCTCTGCTGGGAAACCATGTCATTTTCATTGTTTTGTTCGGTTAGGTTTTATTCTCTTTTGTTTTGTTTGATCATGTTAAATCTGATGGCAGGAGCAGCTATTTGAAAGATAAAACATATTATGGTAGCCATTTTGGATTTACTAGTGGTTTGTTTTGAAGTCCTTTATTGCATTCACTGTTTTGGATTTATTGTTTCTATTCTATTCCGTTCTGTTCAATTTTTACTATGTCTGAAAGTATCTGCAGCTATTTTGAAGACAACAAAATGCATTATGGTAACTATTGTTGATTTTGTAAGGTTTTGAAGTTCTGTATCACTTCTACTGGTTTATTTTTTATTGTCTTTATTCTGTTTTATTTTCCTGGGTTTTATCATCTTTAAAATAAAAAAATGTGTAAAAAAAAAGAAGAGAGAGAGAGAGAGATTAGAGACCAAAGGAAGGTTTTAGTAGATTTAAATTCAAGTCTCAACTCAATGGCCTACTAGTTGTATGACTTTCAACAAATTGCTTAATTATGCTAAAACTCAAGTTTCTCCTACTGTAAAATGGGATTAATAATCTACTTAAAAAATAATCTACTTACATCTTGGGCTCACTGTGAATACTAAATAATATACCTGGCAAATAGTAAATGCCCAGTGAAATACAGCTATTTTCCTAATGGTATTAACATGGAGTATAATGGTGCTATTGCCTGGATAGTGTAGGAGTGTGTCCCCTAAGCATTATATATTAGAAACTTGGTCCTTGTGATAATGTTGGCCAGTGGAATAGCCTTTAAGAAGTGACCCTGAACTGGACGTGGTGGCACATGACTATAATGCCCGCCCCCTGGGAGGCTGAAGCAGGTTATTGATTTAGCAAGGTTTTTAAAACATTTTTTAATATTTTAAAGGACTGGGGCTGTAACTCAGTGCAGAGACTCTGGGTTCAATCCTCATTACAAAAAGAAGAAGAAAGGAAAGAAAGAAAGAGAGAGAGAGAGAGAAAGTGCCTTGGCAGGAGGAAGATAGGTCATTGACTGGAGATGCCAACTTCATAACAGATTAATACAGTTCTCATGGGATCCATAGTTCTCAGAAGAGCATTGTTAGACTTTTTTTAAAGTTTTTTTTTTTTTGAGACAGGCTCTCTCTATATAGTCCAGGCTGACTTCAACCTTGTGGCAATCCTCCTGTCTCAGCTGCCCAAGTACTGGGACTACAGGTATGTACCACCAAACCTGGCAGAAGAAAGTTGTTAGAAAACAACAAGACTAGCTCCTCTCTGCACTGTCTTCCTTTCTCAGCATATGATCTCTCCTTCTCCCATGTTCTCCCACCATAATGTCATCACCCAGAAAGGCCCTTTCTGGAAACAGCATCATACTATTTGGACTTTCATCCTACCATATGAGCTAAATGATCATCTTGTCTCTATATTACTCAACCTCAGATATTTTATTTTAGCAATGGAATATGAACTAATACAGATAGTTAGACTTATGTATTAACTATGTAAAGCTATAGGGCTGTTTTAGTTACTCTTTACTCATTGTTACTGAGACAAAATACCTGATGCCCAACATGAAGAAGGAATGATTTATTTCTTATAATTTTGGAGGTTTCAGGCCATACTCAGTTGGCTTCAAGGCAGGGTGGCATTGTGGGGCTGCAGTTCATGACAGCCGCAAACTGCAAGGTACAAATGGGAAAGAGAGACAGACACACCTTCTTCCCACAATTACATCATATATGGCTCCACTCCTAGGCAGGTATAGCACTCACATCACCAATCCGAGCGCTAGACAATGAACCAGTCACAATCGCTATATTTAGTCAAGTCCACAATTGCATGAGGCTTGAGAGCCACTGACATACATCATGACAAGTACCCAGTTATTTAATCAAATAATAATAATACTGTTGGTGTTGCTTTGAAGATATTTTGTAGATATACTTAGCATCTATGACCAGTGGACTTAAAGGAAATTTTACTCAATAACATGGGTAGGTTTCATCTAAACAGTTGAAGGCATAAAGAGAAAGAAGATTTCCTGGAAAAGAAATACAGCATAAAGTCTTGCCTGAGTCCTAGCCAACCAGCCTGCCATACAAATGTCAGACTTCAAACTAAAGCATCACCAGGCATAATGGTACATGCCTGTAATTCAAGCACTCAGGAACTGAGAAGAATGTATATTCTGATGTTATGGGCTAGAACACTCTGCAGACATCTACTAAATTCATTTGTTCAAAAAATTTGATTCAGTTCTGATATTTCTTTGTTGATTTTCTTGTCTAGTTGATCTATTTGTGCTTATTTGATTTTTCATGTCCATTAATATTTGCTTTGTATAGTTGGGTTACACTGGCATTTGTTGCATATATATTTATGACTGTTATCTCTTCCTTTTGGATTGTTCTCTTACAAAGATGTAGTGATCTTCTTTGTCTCTCTTTTCTTTCTTCTTTCTCCTTTCTTTCTTTTTTCTTTGTCTTTTTGCAACAAGGTCTTGCTATGCAGTACACGATGGCCTTGAGCTCACTTTGTAGCCCAGATTGGTTCTGAACTTGCAACAATCTGCCTGCTTCAGTCTCCCGAGTGCTTGGATTACAGGTGTGTGCCTCCATGCCCAGCTTTCTTTGTCTCCCTTAATCAGTCTTGACTTGAAATCCACTTTATCTGCAAATATAATCCTGCTTTTTTCCAAGTTTCTGTCACATGTGGTATTGTTTTCAATCCTTTGACTCTCAGTCTATGACTTCCTTTATGAATTAAATGTGTTTCTTATATGCAGAATATTGTTGGATATTCTTCTTGATCTATTCTGCCAGTCTGTTTCTTTTGACTGGTTAATTAAGACCAATTACACTGATTGTCATAACTAATATGTACTGACTTAACCTTGTCATGTTATTTTCTTGTTGTTGGTTTCCTTTTATCCCTTCTCTGTGCTTCCCTTGCCTGGTTGATTCATTCTGTTGGGGTTCATGCAGTTGTAGAACTCATTATATTTTCCTAAAATGTCCCTCAGAACATTTTGGAGTGCTGGTTTGGTGTTCATAAATTTCCTCAAGTATTTTTGCCCTGGAAGTATATTATTTCTCCATCAATTTTGTTTTATTTTATTTACATCTTTTTGGGACAGGGTCTCGCTATGCAGTTCAGGTTGGCTTTGAGCTTACTTTGTAGCTCAGACTGATCTTGAACTCACAACAATTCTCCTGCCTCAGTCTTCCAAGTGACAGGATTACAGGCATGTGCCACCACATCCAGTTTCTCTATCAATTTTGAAAGATAATTTTTGCAGAGTGCATTAGTTTGTGTTGGAGTTTATTTTCTTTTAAGGCTTGAAATACTTCACTTCAAACTCTCCTTGACTTGAGGGTTTGCATTAAGAATTCTGCTTCTAATGGGCTTTCCATTATAGGTGATTTGTTTCTTTTCTCTAACAGCTTGTAATATTCTGGAATCTTGACTATTATATGCCTTTCTATCTATCCATCTATCTATCTATATATATTTTTTTGAACATGATTAATTGGAGTTCTATATGCCTCACTTATTTGTATGTCAAATTCTTTTTCCATGTTTGGGAAGTTTTCTTCCATGATGTTGCAAACAGGTTTTTTTTTTTTTTTAAAGTGGCATTTGCACTATCTCCTGCTTTTTCATTGACTGCAATCAATCTAATATTATTCTTCACTACATCATCTAGCAGCTGTTGGATTGATTTTTCCTGGTCTCCTGCTATTTTTAAGAAATCTTACTTTTCATAATTGATAACTGCAATTCTGACTTCTATAACTGCTATTCTGTCTTTACATTGACTCATTCTGCTGCATATACTTTCCATGGAATTTTAAATCTCCTGAGTATCTGTTTGAATCTCTTTCATGAATTCCATTTCTTTCTTGTGTTGGATATTTATGGTTTCCATCATTTTCTTAAGATCCTCTTTTTTTAAAATCTGTATCTGCTCTAGAGTCACTAACCATGTGTCTCACTATGGTTATTACCTCTGTAGATACTTGAGAAATTATTTCTGATTTGATTTTTTCTAGAGCCTCACTCATTTACTTTGTTACTTTCATGGCTATCACTTCAGAGAGCCCAGATGAATGGCTTTTGAATTGTTATACCTCATTGCCATCTTGGTTTGCTGTTGGTTATCTGGAAGTCTGGGGTTGTACCATACTTAAGTTTCTCCTCATTTTCTATTTTTTTTTTTAGTTTAATTCCTGGGTTGATGCTTATAAGTTGTTTATGCAAATAACTTTTTTGCTAGTCTTTAGAACATTTTGGAAATGACTACTTCTCAGAGGTGTCTTCAGGTATAGTTGGATTTTGGGTTTTGAGTTTGTTATAAGATCTTACCTTTTGATTTACTGAGAATGAGAATTTGCTGCCTATTTGGCACAGCCCCTGGTTCTGTGCTACTGGTCTATAGCATTATTTATGACTCTTAATCTCAGTCTTGGTATACCAGGAAGAATAACTGATTAGCACAATTATGTCACAATCAGTAGTAACAATAGCATCAAACCACAGCCTAGAAAATGACAAACTGTGGTAACTACTAATTTGTTACCTTTAAGTGTATGAACTAGATTTGTGGTTATATAACAAAATATAAAACAAACCAGAAAATTGTATATAATAAATATGCCCTCAACATGAAGCTTTTACCTTTAGGGGAGAAAATGTAAAGGAGGTTGGGGAAAAAATGGAGAATAGAAGAAGATGAAACTAAAAGCAAAGCTGGAAGACAAAGGAAGATTACAAGAACTTTGGGAAAGTGGTGAAGAAGACAGGATGGAAAAAGAGAAGAAAGAAATAACAATTCAAGCACTACTCAACTGGACTCAGAAATGGTAATCATGGAGGTAACGAAGTAGGTGAATAAGGCTCTAGAAAAAAACAGAACAAAAACAACAACAACAAAACTAGAAACATTGTTTACAGTCATATAAAAACAAGAACAAACAAGTAAAAAGAAAACAAAACAAAATCAATCAAGAAAAAACATGTTCATTTCAAGGCATGTTTCTATTGTCACTGGTAGAGTGGGTAGACAGAGCCCAGAGCTGTGCTGATTAATCCTAGCAAGCCAGTTGTACATACATTGCAGAGTAGTGGATAATCCCATCAAGCCTGCACGTTTAGTTCCACTGACATCAGGCTGGTTTCTGGCTGTGAGGTTGAAACTCAACTTGCTCAACCTGTCAGCTTGCATTAGGCTCTGCCTTACCCTGACACTGGGAGCCACTAGATGGAGTCAGCCACAGCTGCTCTGAGTTCTGAGCTCAGTTGGCTCCTCTCCAAGATGGCTACCAGTCAATTGCCCTCTCCTGGGCAATCTGGATCCAAATAACTTACCAGCCACTTCAATCCACTGTGTCCACTGCTCCATTCCACTTGTTCGTTTCTCCATGGAGGCCGCCAGTGTCACAAGTAGTCACTGTGCCTCTGCTGGTTCAAGCTGCCCCTACCATACAGTGAGTCAGGGTTCATGGAGAAAGCGTTACTTGCCACCTGTTTCTTCTGTGTTGAGGTCTTTCTCTTTCCTCTCTCCATGGGCTTCAATTCTTGCTTCAGATCCTTGAAGGATCTGAAGGGTCCTGGAGACCCACTTCCTTCCCTGTCTTCCTCATGTTACTATGTTCTAGCATCTGGGGCACCAAATTTCAGGAAGACTGTTTCTCTGCTGCTCACCACTCTGCCATATTCCCTGAAGTCCTTGAATTCATCATCTTTCTGCTTGAGTAGCTGGGATGACAGACATGGGCCACTGCAACTGGCTCAAAACATACTCTTTCATATAATTTAAATTACTTGCAGGATGGGTAACTTCCCAATTTATCATAAATACCACCTATTCTCCATGCGTCTGTAAAGTTTGCTTTCCTAAAACTCTACTTCTATTAAACTACATGTAGCAACAAGCTTTCTCTGACTGGAAGCTAAGTACATAAAGCTGTGGTATCTATTTATTTTAAACTTGATGAAATTTTCTTCTCATACAAAAGCAGTTTCCAAAGATGGAGCTAAAAGATTGTTATTATAATGTCAATGGGTATGTATGGGAAAATACATTATAGATTGGATAAATTATATCTGAAAATATTTCATCTGCATGACAAGTTTTGTGTTGCATGAAGGTTTAAATATGGCCTTGGGTCCTACTCAAGGAGAGGGAAAGAGAGGCTCCTAGACAAGATCAAGATGTCCACAAATTTATCAAGCCAGAAAGCCAAAAAGGAGGAGATGAAGAGAAGATGTACAACCATGAGAAAAATCACAGGCATGGGCCACAAAAGCTTGGCAGCCTGGCCCAGGCACACACTGAGGGGAGGATGAATTAGGCAGGCAGTGGGACTGATGACCAAGAAAGAGAGAGATCTGAATATTCCCAGAGAGGGAATATTGAGTAGAAATTGGTAAGAACTCTGTATTGTTGGAAATATATTTCATCCTATTTTCCATGAAAGAAATATCTTGGGGAAACATGTAGTTGTAAAGCTACAAAAAAACTGTTCATTAACCAAAACCAGAACTTTGATTTTATTTATATCTCTGTCTACTTTGGTGTCTACACCCAGAAAGTTTAATGCTTTTGGGGTAAAATCCATACCACACTGCTTTCATTTTTTACTCATAACTATCAATAACAAGAGGATTTATGGTGACAGTAAACATATCTTTTTTTTTTTTTTTTTTTGCCTTTTTGAGACAGGGTCTCTCCGTGCAGTTCAGGCTGGCCTTGAGCTCATTTTGTAGTCCAGGCTGGTCTCGAACTCGCAACGATCCCCCTTCCTCAGCCTCCTGAGTGCTGGGATTACAGGCGCGAGCCACCACGCCCGGTTTGCAAACATATTTTAATGTATGTCCTTGTTACCATCTGAGGCAAGCCCTTCCACCAGCTTGCTAGATCCCATTCTCTCTCATCTGCTCTATGAGTTTGTCCCAGAAATTCTCCCCTCTTCTGCACCTTCAGTTTTTCCCTTTTTGATGTGAAAACTAATTTCCCCTCAGTGTTTAAACTTAATGTAATTTATCTCCTTTGAGAACAAAACCCGGGCCAGGGATATAGCTCAGCGGCATAAGTGCCTGCTTGGCAAGCACAAAATCATGAGTTCAATTCTAGGTACCCGAACAAAACAAAACAAAAACCATCATGTTTCTTTTCAACTATCCTTCCTTTTTCTGCTGTCCCTTATAAAAAAAAAAAAAAAACCTTTCAAACTGGGCATGGTGGCACACACCTGGAATCTCAGCATTTGGGAGGCTGAGACAGGAGAATCTATGAATTCCAGAGCAGCCTGGGTTACAAAGTGAGCACAAGGCCAGCCTGAACTGCATAGTGAGACCCTGTCTCAAAAAAGACCAAACAAACAGACAAGCAAACAAAACAAAAACAAAAACAACTTTCAAATATTTTTCTGTTTCTCTTTCTCTTCTATTTTCTGTTGGACTTACTACAGCCAAGTATTGTTTCCACCATTCCATGGAAATAGTTCTCATTATGGTTACCAAAGACCTTCATGTTGCTGAATCCAGTTGTCATTTCTCTTGACTCATCAGTAGCAAATGGCTCAGTATTCTTTTTTTTTTTTTTTTTTGTATTTTTGGGACAGGGTCGCTCTGTGCAGTTTAGGCTGGCCTTGAGCTCACTTTGTAGCCCAGGCTGGTCTCAAACTCGCAACGATCCTCCTGCCTCAGCCTCCCAAGTGCTGGGATTACAGGCGTCAGCCACCACGCCTGGCTTCAGGATCCTTTTTTGATTAATTGATAAATTAACTTTTTCTTTTTTGTTTTGTGATGCTAAAGATTGAACCTAGGGCCTCACACATGCCAACAAGCAATCTAAAAATGAACTACATCTCCAGGCCTTCCTTCTTTTTTTTTTGAGGTAGAGTCTCATTGTTTGTCCAGGCCAAGGAGTTGCATGTCACTGCACTGGGCTTTACTTAGTTTTCTTTCTTTCTTTTTTGCAACAGAGTCTCACTATGTAGTCTCCATTGGTTTCAAACTCAGAACATTCTACCACCTGCCTCAGTTTCTCAAGTGCTAGGATTACAGGCATGTACCACCATAACACACACACACGCGCACGCACACACACACACACACACACACACACTTTTTAGGCAGGATCTCACTGTGTAGTCCAGGCTGGCCTCAAACTCATAGTGACCCTCCTGCCACAGCCTCCTGAATGCTGGGATTGTAGGCTTGTGCCACCACAACTGGTTCAACATTCTTTTTTGGAGGATACCAGGAATCAAACTCAGGACCTTGTACTTGCCAGGCAGGCACTTACGTCACTGAACTATATCCCAGGTTTTCAGTCTAATATTCTTTTTTTTTTTTTTTTTGCCTTTTTGAGACAGGGTCTCACTATGCAGTTCAGGCTGGCCTTGAGCTTCACTTTGTAGCCCAGGCTGGTCTCGAGCTCACAATGATCCTCCTGCCTCAGCCTCGAGAGTGCTGGGATTACAGGCATGAGCCACCATGCCAGGCTCAGTCTAATATTCTTAAAACATCTCTTTCTCTAGTCTTCTCAGACACTACCTTCTGCTTTTATCACCTCTACTTCATTGGCTGCTGCTCTCTCAGTCTGCTTATTTCTCTTTTGCAATTGTGCCCTAGTAGAGACTCAGTCTTTGAATCACAGCTTTTCCACCTATACTCTTCTTTATTGACTTGTTCAGTTTCATAGCATTAAATATACTAAGCATATGGTCCCTTTAAAAAAAAAAACTGTTTTTATACACTCAGAAAAGAAAGGAAACCAAAATATCATTAGCAATTGTCATTTGGTGATGAGATTACAGGTGACTTCAATCATTGTGCATTTCTGTAATTGCATTTTATATAATTAATATGTAATGTTTCTGCAATCAGATTTTAAGAAATAGAATTCATGGCTACAAAGGTGCACAGAAATTTACCCAATAAACTTTAAAACCACTCTTTCCACTCTAGCATCAGGACACTTTAAAAGTGAATGAGAAGCATACAGAGTTGGAGCAGTTCCTTAAGGGGGGGTGAGAAAAAGCCTTGGTAAACAGAAACTGTGCCAACTTGCTGGCATTGTCCAAGACGGGATCTATTTAAATTTCCCAGGCTCTGAGTAATTGAGAGTCAGGGACATTCCTGAAGAAAGGACAATGAGAGAAGCAGAGACTCCAGGATTCCAATTTTTTTTTTTAATTTTAAAAGAGAAAAAAACAAGAAAAACAAAGAGAATTTCAAAAACAAGGTAATAGGAAATTGACAATGGTTACTATATTGCATATTGTTAACTTCATAGTAGTTGCTTTTTTGAGTTAGAGTAATAATAAATAGTTTTTATTTTCTTGGTACATTTTAGATATACACAGTGATAACATTCAACATAGGGACTTTGTATATGGTATAGCTAGCTTCTTTTTTTTCCCATTCCCCTCCTCTCCCTTCAACCCCTATTCCCTTCTTTATGTACAAAAGCTTTGTTTTTGTTCTTTTCTTCTGTTCTTTTTTATTTTTTCTTGCAGGATTCCAATTCTTAGATATTCAGTTTCTGAGATTTTCTTTGAAGTAGTGTCAAAGTCATGAGATAATATCTGTATAATGAAACTTAATTAAAACAAATGACCTTGAATCCACAATTTGATTGATTGATTGATTGATTTTTTTTTTTTTTTGAGACAAGTCCTCACTGTGTAGTTCAGGCTGACCCTTGAACTCACTATGTAACCCAGGCTGGCCTGAAACTCATGGCTATCCTCTTGCCTCAGCCTCCTGAGAGCTGAGATTACAAGTGTATGCCACCACGCCCAGTTCCACAATTTTATTTAGTTACTAAACATTACCAATATTGTTTGCCCCTTTTCCCAGAAAAAAGAAATAGTAATGTGAATGGTGTTATTCTTTTTTGTTTGTATGTTTGTTTATTTTTTGAGGCAAAGTCCTCATGTATCTCAGGCTGTTCTCAAATCTGTGACAAGCCTTCTGCCTCAGCCTCCTGATAGCTGAGATTACAGGCATGTGACACCATGCCCTACTTTGAATGTTTTTATATCTCTTTTGTTATATTTTGTACCTTTGTTGGGTGTATTTTCTTTTTTGTTTCTTTGTTTGTGTTTTGTTTTTTTCATTAATGGGGATTGAATCTTCACACTGTGCTATATCCACAGTTTTGTTTTGTTTTGTTTTTTTCAATTTTTGAGACAGGATCTTGCTGTGTGTGTTCAGGCTGGCCTTGCACTCACTATGTAGCCTAAGCTGGTCTCAAAGTCACAGTGATATTATTGCCTCAGCTACTAGGGTGCTGGAATTATAGGTGCGGGCCAGCATGCCCAGCTCACGAACATGTTTTATTATTTATTTTGAAACAGTCTTACACTAGAATGTGCTGCTTTATTTTTCTTTTCTTCTTCTTTTTTTTTTTTTATTGAGATAGAGTCTCGCTATATAGTTCAGCCTGGACTTGAATTCACTGTATAATCCAGGCTGGCCTCAAACTGATGGCTATCCTCCTGCCTCAGCCTCTCAAGTGAGTGTACTGCATTTTGTAATTCCAAATAACAGACTTTGTAGTCATGAGAGACTTGCTTTTGTAGTTTTGCTTTTCATTTTACTACTAGTGTGACTTTGGACCAGTCATAGCTTCTTTACCCTTTAAATGAGGCTAATAATGGCTGCCACATGCAAAAATGCATAATGTTATTGCTGACATATTGTAACAGCTGAAAATATTATTGTCCTCCCTCTTGGCAAAACCCTTTATACAGCTGAACCGCCTAAAATGTTTGTGGGTGAATGAATGAGTGAATAAATGAAGCACTCTTGGTGATTTGCTTGTCTTTCACTTGCAAATGTGGAAAAACAGGGTTATGACAAAGACTACATGAAATGATAGATGAAAAGTATCCAGCCACAGTAAGTGCTTTAAAAACAAAAAGCCATCATTAGAGTGGCAATCTTGTGGACCAATCTATTAGAACTCTTTCAAAAGAATGCAGGGAATAACTTTCTTTCTATTTAGTTACCTTTTACAAGATGTATCACTCACTTCTATATTAGAGTAAGCTTGCAATTAACAGTCCTTGAGTAAGAAAACTGCAGCATTTATTAATGAACACAATTATTTGCAGAATTGCCAAAGCCTCAGTTGAGAGAGAAGGAGAGAGAGAGAGCCCAAATGGAAAGTTCTAATAAGTTCATAATATCATCAAGGGTCAAATTCTAGGAAAGGAAACCAATTATGGAAGCTTCTGGCCAATGCCTCAGAATCAGCATCCCCAAAACAGTAACTAACAATAGGTCATTCTGGGACAGATTATGTCATGAAATGAAGGAAGGAATGGAGGAAGAAAAGAAAGAACAGAAGAAGGGAGAGTAGGAAAATAAGAAAACCAAAATAAATTAGCATTCATAATTCCTCAAAAAGCTTTGGTTTCAGTATTCCTACTCTTCTACATTCCCAGCTTTCCTTTAATGTCCTACCTAACAAAGGTGTAAAATGGAACTGAAAGGGTGTTAAATGGGTGGATCCCTGAGGCAATGTCGTTGTAAACACTCCCTATGAGTCAGCTATAAATTCAATTCAAATCCCCAGTCTGCTTGTTTTCTCTGCTTATCATGGTTACCACCAAAATGACTGCTGCCTTTAGAAACCCTAAAGTGAAACAGGTAAAGGTCTAAAATGATGTCTTATTTTATATTAAATGTTACATAAATATTTTGTAATTGAATTAGGATGTGTATACCTTGCTCAACCTTTAAAACACAGAAACAGCTTGTGAATATTTCCTCAATTTTGTTTTAAGAATGTTGTCTCATTGTATTATGGTCATTTGAATAATAATCAAGAATTTATGGATCATGAGACTTGATTTCCTGCCAGCAGGAAAGATATTTTAGTGATTGGCTGTTTGTAATTCAATGCATTTTTTTTTTTCCTGGCTGTAATTGGCTTCTGGTTATCTTTTTTTTAATTTTTTTTTATTTTTTAATGTTCATTCACAGAGGAGGCCTTCACTGCCTGCTGCCTGTATGGGCTGCAAGTCTCTCATACAGAGAACAGATTACCCAAGGAAGAATGACTGGTTATCATAATATTTGTTAACAGATTCTAGTTGGTGGCAGTGTTGATGGTTGTGTGGACTTTCAGTGATAAAGTCAACAGAATTCCTTCCTAATTGTGTTCAGAAGCAGAAAGCATTAATAAAGAGTAAATTAAGTTTACCATGAAGCTGTCCTAATGCAGTTTCATTTTCTTTTTATCTTTCTTTTTTCTTTCTTTGTGGAAGTGGGAGCAGAGTACTAGTTGACAGCTAAAGATCATACCTGGCTTTACTGTTGGTTGGCAATTTCACATGAAATGAAAACACATCTCACAACACATATATTATCCTTAACTGGATGATTAAAAAAAATGGAAGTTTATAGCAGTGTAAGGTAACATGACTAGCAAGTGGCAGAGTTAGTATTTTTTTTTTTTTTTTTGTACCAGGGATCCAACTTATGAATTTGCGTTTGCCAGGGCAGGCGCTTACACCACTAAGCTAAATCCCTGGCCCCAGTATTTTTAAATTTAGGATTTTTAAATGTACTTACTTTTTTGGTATACGCACATTGGTGCTTTATGGCCTCAGAAATAGCAAACACAATAGCTCTAACTTGTTGAATGCTTGTGTGCCTTGTATATGTGCTCCATTTAATTATCACTATGATGCTTAAATAGATATTATTTATGATTTATAGATGAAAAGATTGTGTCTTTAAAGGGATTGATTAAACCCTTTTGACAAGTACAAAATACGATTTTATAGTCTCATTATTTGTACTAATACAGAAGTTACTAGTTTCTAGAAAACTGGACAGTTTAAATAAAATTACTAATTGCACCAAATTTAGTCTTACTTTAAAACAGGTATTTCAGAAAGTCAAGAAAATGGACTTCTTTTAGGGACTGGAGTAGAAGCTAGCATCTTATTGCTATCCCATTTCAGTGGCACAATTCCAAAAACTGCTTTTGGGGTTGATGGTATTAATCTCTTATAGCATGTATAGAAATAATATCTAAACTCTAGAGACACAAAGCTTGTTATTTATGACATAGTGAATTTAGTCTCTATATGTGCCCAAGTGCCTAGAGATAGGCCTCTTAACAATAACTCTTTCCTAAAATGGAGGTCAGTGTCTCACAAACAATGGATATGATAAAGGTAAAATTGGTGTGTCTAAAGCCATTCTTATAATCCCCACAAGTGAGGAGGGCATAGATTTTGTGCATGAGTATTTTTCACATTCATACTGTGGAAAGTTAATGAGCCTAGTGAGGCAGGCTGTCACTGTTCTTTTTTGAGCCTTTATTTTTTCCAAAGTGAAAAGTTTTGAACATCAGCTGTTACTCTCCATGGGTTTGTATTTTTCCTTCTTCTAGAATGGTGCTGCCAATAGAACTTTCTGAATAATGGACTCTTTCTGTATCTGTGTCTGTCATAGATACATGTCACATGTGCTATTATTGAGCACTTGAAATGTTTAAGAAACTGAAACTGTAAATGTAAACACATGTGGCTAGTGGCTTTCATAGCTGTTGTATCAGGTAGCACAATCCCTGAGTGTAACTGTGTACCTTGTTCTCTAAGGAAGCTTGAATGCTGAGTGCCTAGGATTGGGTTGGGCATTCACCAGTGGTATTGATTTCACAGGTGAGCTCCTCCTCTGTGTCTGGGGTTGCTTTGGTCTCTGGGAAATGTTTTCCCCTACTTTTTCTTTTTGTGAGGAATGGACCTCAAGTGGCTGGTTTGAACACATTTGGCAGTTAAGGGCATATAGTATTCTAGGATTTAACTCTTAGCAGGTTTAGAGAGATTTCCCTTCTAGACAAATCCATGGGTGTGTGGTATCAGAGCATAGAAAATTTCAATTTGTTATCTGAACTGCTGCAAAGAAAGGAGGGTGCTGAAGCCCACTGCACTGGCCTGCTCTTTCTTCTTATGTGAGGTTCTACAATGTAAACGCAGAGTGGCAGAAGGTAGAGCAGAGGTGGTGTTAGTGTGGGATTTATACAGGAAGATTTCACTTACGCAAGTGCTCAAGCACTTGTGAAAGATGAGAGTCAGCCTTTTCTCTGATTGGAATTAGCTATTTCAGTGAGATGCTAAAGTCTAAGCTTTTGCACTAAATAAGTTGATGCTCAGGTGAAAGAAAGGAGTAAACCAGGAATAGCGCTGGAGGCTTAGGACTAATGATACAAGCTTCTCTCCTGTTCTCTTAAAATAATATATCTCAGACACTTTGTGCAGCATGCTGAATTGGTATGTGTGTGTGTGTGTGTGTGTGTGTGTGTGTGTGTGTATATATATATATATATATATATATTATATATTTTGCAATACTGGGGTTCAAACCTAGCGCATGCTAGGCAAGTCCTCTATATCCCAAGCCTGAAAATATAAATTAAAAATTTTAGATGATAGTATAGCCTTTTGCATTAATATGAAAATTTCTAGTTCCCAGAAAATATATAATATATATTTCATATAACTGTAAATATAATTCATATCAATGAAGTCAACACCAGGCTTGTTTTTCATCATTCATTCAAACTACATTGCATAGCTACTGTACAAAGTGTTGGCAATACTAAGTAGTTTATGGTTTCCCAGTTTCTGTGTGTATCTGCATGGTGTTAGTGATTGTACCCAGGGTGTTGTGCATCCTAAGGACACACTGTACCACTTAGCTATACTTCCAGCTCCATTATGATTTTTTCCCACCATAATTAGTTTTACCTTTTCTGGAATTTCAAATAAGTAGAATAATACAGTATGTACCCTGGTATCATTTACTTTCAAATAGGTAATATTTCACATGCTTAACATATAAAAGATATAGTTTTTTGTTTTTTTTGGTATTGAGGATCGAACTCACAACCTTGCACTTACCAAGCAAGTGCTTGAACTGCTGAGCTAAATCCCCAGCCCATGTTTGTTTGTTTATTTTTTGAAACAGAGTCTCACTATGTAGTTCAGGCTGTCCTTTGTTGGGAATCAAAAATTCATAATGGATAATTTTGCATATAATATGAAAGATTGGGATATTTGGTACCACCCATCTGAGATTTCCCATTGACTTTTCTAAGCATAAGATCATCTACACCTTTGTGAATCATCTCAGGATTATACTCAAAGTCAAGATACTTCTAAGCATAAGATTATCTACATCCTCTTGAGCCTGAGTCTTCTGATGAATTGTAATCCTTTATTAGCCCGACTTATCACTGTATACACTGAATAAAAAAAGTGACTGCTTTGGGAGTGAGGGAGGCTGATCCAGAGACATGGACTTCCAAGCCATTGATGGAACACTAGTCTCTGTTTTTTAATTTTCTCATCACATTCTGATACTATGGGGAGTCTTGCTGGGTTCCTGATAGTCCTTAAACTCATGAAGTAGCCCAGACTGGCCTCAAAGTCATGAAGATCTTCCTGCCTAAACCTCCCCAGAGCTGGGATTACTGTTATGCATCACTACATTTGCCTTATTTAAAACATTAAAAAAAATTTTTTTTTTCTTTTGTACCAGGGATCAAACTCATGACCTTGTGCTTGCCAGGCAGGTACTTGCACGGTTAAGCTAAACCCCTGGCCCACATTTTAGGTACACAATAAAAATTCTCTTTCTCATCCCTGACCCCTAGTTACCCACTTTTCTTCTTTTGAAGCAACTAATGTTATTTCACATTGAGCCTAATAGCTTTTATTATTAATTCAGGGGTTTACACAGACCATTTTGACAACTTGGTTTTAAAGGGTATGCAAAGAATTTTGTGACAGCCCAACTCAAATGCTACAGTATCAGTTTTAAAATAAATTCTTTTGGAGAACTATCGGCGATTCCTGAGCTCTGCATCATGTTGGAACTTGGGGCGCTGGGAGAACAGGCAGCCCTGCTAAGTGGCTGGGGGCCTGCCGGTGCCCAGCTAAAAATCAGACGTTGATCCACACCCTCCCCCCCCTTAGCAAGTGGGAGTTGGAGGTCTGAATATCTCTTGGGAGGATAAATGTATGCAGTGTGGCAAGTAAGAGGGATTTCCTTCTACCATCTCTTTGAAGGCAAATATTTTTATCACTGTTTTTTCAGTTCTGATTAATGGTACTGCTCTATTCAATATTCTGTTTTTATAACTTTGATATTTCCTTCCATTTTGCTCTACCTGATTGAAAGAACAGCTAATGTGAACAGAACTGGGATGTACTATTGTGCCTATTGCTGTTGTCCTGGTGACCTGCTGTGAGGTTCTACGCCAATTTCACTACATTGCCTCCCATGGGTTTGTTCTGTCTTGTTCTGCTGTATTTTGCTGTGATTAAAAAGTAAATGACAACAACAAAACAGGTCAGTAAGGTACTGAGCAACCTGAAACAGGATAGAACTAAACAGATAACGGACTTAAAAAGTAAAAGGAGGAAAAGAAAGTGCTCTAAAGGATATAACTGCATTTACCTTTAAGTGTGTAAGATTTATAACCATGTTGCTAAATTGTTACATTAGGCCAGTGATTCTATCCTACCTTTCAGACAAAGGTAGCTTATACAAGGGCAGTGAGGACAGATTTATGAAAGCATTAGCAGGTAAAAATGGAATTTGTTTACAGATTGACTATAGGAAAGAGAGGTAGATTATCAAGTGTTTTAGTTTTCTCATGCAAGATAAATTGCAATGAAATTGTTCATTGAAATTGACTTTAAATAATGGCATAACCTAAAGTTATGCAAAAATCTGCCTCAGATTAATTTCAAATTTTCAGTTTTTACCTGGGGGGAGGACATGGTTTTACTTCCTAGTTTTTATTTCCTAAGATTGCTGAAAAAAGTTTTATGAAATGCTTACTACAGTGGAACCCCTTCTAAAGACTGTCTTAACAAACTTAAATTAGAAAATAACCTGGTATGCCTCATTTCTAGACAAATAATTTTGGAGTTTCATGTGCATATGCGTACTAATTACTATCATTTTGTCACTTCTAAATATATAACCAAAGTAATTTATATTGCTTTTATTGTTTTCCTGGGTAGACGGAGTTAATAGGTGGTTTCTCTCCCCAACTGAGTTCTTTCCTTCTAAGAATTTCTTCGTTGATGTTGGACTGCTGCCCAGGGGACCTCACAGACAGGCACTCCAGTTCTGCCCCCTGCTGGACTCTGCATTAACACAGTGTCGAGATGACCGAAGAGTGTTTTCCACTTACAAGTACCATTTACACAGTGATTAATGTTTTTGAGAGTGACCCTTTGGGGGACTCGGGGCGGCCTTTCGAAGCCCGCACGTCTTCATCGCGTGCCCCAGGCCCAGAAGAGCGGCGCGTGGGCGCTGCGGCAGGCAGGGGCCGCGGCCCGGGAGCGGGGTCGCCTCGGGGCTCCGAGGGGTTGTGTCTTCCGCAGCCTTTACAGGGAAGGGGAAGTTCGAGGGGCTGGGGAAGTCAGCAATTTGCGGCGGCCGAGGGTGCTCTGAAAGTGGGGCGGAGGAGAGAGAGGGATTTCCCCGCCTCCGCTCCACTCGGTCCAATCCTTTCTGCTTCTGCTTTTTTCTCGGCCAACTCGCCCGGCCCCTAACCTGCTCGAACCCATTATGCGGTAGAGGCGGCTGGGTCGCTTTAAGGCCCGGCTGCGCCTGCGCCCTGGGCTTTCCTGACGCGGACTGGCCGGAGGCTGGAGGAGCCGCAGGCGGACTGACGGGCAGACGCTGGGCTTGGCGGTGGTAGAGACGGCGGCGGTGCTCGGAGGGGCGAGTAAGGGTCGCCCCGGAGACCCTGAGCTCCTAAGTGAGCGCTGTGCGCCTGGCACGCAGAGGAGGCGGCCCACAGAGCCGGGAGCGGGGCCGAGGCGCTGGGACGCGCGGCGCGGCTGTCGGCTGGATGGGACGTTAATGTTTACGAGCGAGTCCACCCAACGTTTCCAAGGTGAGGGGCGTCGAGCCAGGTCTGGCGGGCAGAGCGAGCGAGGGTCGGGGTTTTGTGGAGCGCACGGCTGGGCCGAGGCGCAGCGGCTGGGGCCGTCGCCAAAGTTGCCGTGCGCGCGGCCCCGCCGGGGCCTAAGTCCCCCGCGCTGGCCTTCTCGCCCCCCGCCTGCCCCCGCGACCCTTCTCTCCTGGGCGCGGGGAGAAACGCGCTGGCGGGGTTTCCTGTGGAGTTCCGCCGGGGTGGAGGGGCAGAGAGACTTCGGGGCACTTCCTTGTAATCCCTGAGGGAGACACTGACGACTAGCTCATCCTCTGCTCCTGAGACCAGAAGTCGATTTCCACTCAGTTACCCGAGGGGCGAGATCTCCGGCGCCCCTTTCTTGCAAAGTTGGCCTCTTTATTTGGCCTCCGGGGTTCTGTGCGTGGTAGTGGCTCTAGGCAGGTGATGGCAAGCCAGGTGTGCCAGGTGACACCTAAGGATGCGCTTGAGGAGCGTTGGTAGTCAGCACTGAATAACTTTATGACTAGCGGGGCAAGCCTCAAACTAACCGCAGGATTTCCTGTAGGTCGACGTGTGGTGTTCTTCTCTGCTTTAGAGTTGCCGTGATTTCTTCGTGTCTTTCTTTTGGGAGACTTAAATCATCTCAGTTGTTGGCATTCTTTCTTCAAACAGTTAACCAAAACTTTTGGAATGGTTCCCTTGCTTTCCTCCTATCTATAATAGAGATGATTTTGAAAAGCGGCAGTGTTTTTTTGGCAAAGATAGCTTCTTTTTGGATTACAGAGTAGAATAATAAACTTCTTTCTTTGCTGAAAGAATGACTTCCAGTACTTCATGAAGTTAGAGAAAAATGATCTGTTGATAGTTTTTATCTTTGTTCTGAACTATGTGTTAGTAGCTTTACTTTTTCTAAGTAGGAAAATTTTATCTGTCTACTAACAGCTTTGTTTTTCTATTCTAAAATGATAGCCTTTAGATGTCTTAGAACTTTGTGAAAAGTTTTAAACCATTTGTTGAAGTTTAACATATAAAAAAAGTTTGCAACAGGTAATAAATTTTTATTAAGTGGATCATCATACATCAAGAAATAGAATATTATGTTGAGATACATCGGAGTGGAATTGATTTTTGAGGTATGTGAAAGTTAAAACTTGTGATACTGTTGAACATTTTCCCAAAGTGGTTGCACCAGTTAGCAGGGAACGATATTCCAATTACTCTGTGACCTTGCAGATGCTTGTCACTTTAAAAAATTGCTACTGTTTTGGGAGAGTGGCAGTACTATGTCAGTGTAATTTTTATTTTGAATTTCCTGAGGATTTTAGTTTAGTTTAGGTTTTTTTTTTCTAGGTGAGGGGAAAGACTAAGGATTGAACCGATTGCCCTGAGCTCCACTTCAAAGTTTTGAGCAGAGTCTCACTAAGTGACTGAGTTTCCCGGGACAGGCTTGAATTTGTGAGGTAGACCTACTTGCCTCTCTAATAAGTGCTGAGATACAGGTGTGTGCCACCATGTCTGCCCAAATTTGAGCATCTTGTATTGACCACTTATATGTTATCTTTTGTGAAGTGCCTGTTAAGTTTCTTTTATTTAGTATGTTTATTTTTTCATTGCATGGTTATTTTAAAATTTATTTTGACTATTATTATTTTTAATGGTGCTAGATGTTGGAGATTGAACCCAGAGCCTCTGGCATGCTAGGCAAGCTCCTTGCCACAGAGCTACATGCTCTGCCCTAATTTATAATTCTTTTTTCTAGATGTGAGTCGTGTGTGTGTGTGTGTGTGTGTGTGTGTGTGTGTGTGTGTGATATGTCTTGGATTTTTCTTTTTTCTCTATCTTTTTTTTGTGTATGTGTGTGGCACTGAGAATTAAAACTAAGGTGTTTGCACTGAACTACGTCCCTGGCTCCTCCCCACATTTTAGTTTTTGAGAACCAGTTGCTAAATTGGCCTCTGCCTCATTCTTCCAGAGTGCCTCAGATTACAGTGTGTATCCCAACAAATGGCTTTTTTTTTTTTTTTTTTTTGACAGGGTCTTGCTATGTAGTTCAGGCAGGTCTTGAGTTCACTATGTATCCCAGGCTGGCCTTGAATTTGAGGCCATCCTCCTGCCTCAACTTCCTAAATGTTGGGATTGCAGGTGTTCAATGTCATGCTTGGCCACAAATGACTTTTTTATGGCCTATTAATTAAATTTTTTTAGCACTGCTGATAGAATGCAAGTTCTTGCACATGCTACGCAAGCATTACCATGGAGCTATGTCTGTCTTTTCATTCATTTTTGGTGTTTTGATAGCTTCTTAAATTTTACTAGGGAGCAAACTCGTGACCGTGCACTTGCAAGGCAGGTGCTTAATGCTGCTGAGCTAAATCCTTGGCTCCCAGCTTCTTAATTTTTATGAAATATATAAAAAATATGATTACTTCTTTTTGTGACCTGTTTAAGAAATCTATGCTTAGTCTAAAAATAGGAAGACATTTTTCCATGTTACTCTATAGAATTTTTTTTCTCAAATTAATGCATATAGTTTATAGTGATTCTATAATTGTAGACAGTGAATATTCACCTCTTACCTTATGGTTATTCATTTAACCTAGCACTATTTAATGAAAATATCCTTTTGTACCATGTGGGGCCCCCCAACCCCCTTTTTTTAAACAGATGAGATGACTGGACCGAGGGTATAGCTCAGGAGATAGAATGCTGCCGGAGTCCAGCTGCGGCAGGGCTCAGGGGTCCCAAAGGTGGTCAGGGAGTCAGCAAGTGAGAGACAGAAGACACTGCACACCCGTCTGTGAGTGAATCAGAATCTATTTTATTTTTAGAAGCTGGAGTATATATTTGCTAACTTTTTTTACCTTTGTAACACTTTAATTTTGTTACTTAATTAGCTTGGAAAATGTAAGTGGACGCACCTGGATGCCCACAGGAGGGAGAGATGGAGTGGCAGCTGTGAAGCTATCATGTTGCTCCCTACATTTTTTTTCTTATCACTTATGGGAGTATGGCAGGCCCTGTGAGGATAGCGCCTGTCTTGGGTCAAGGACTCTTCATATGAATCCAACCAGGCCTTACCCGTCATGAGCCTGCAGGACAGCAATTGGTCCTGTGCCTGTCTTAGGCGGCCGGTGGCTTAACATATGTGTCCTAGTTGCCCGTCTCTGGCTGCCTGTCCAGTGTCTCAGGGCAGTTGTCTCACAGGAATTTTGTAAATCCTCCCCCATGAGCTCTTTCATTTAAAGCTTTTGTATAAACTCTCTTATACTACTCACAGAAGGTAAAATTTTACAATTAGTTTTTACAAAGTTATCTAGAGGGTTTTTAGTAACTCCTCTGGAATTTTTATTTTTGATTTCATATTGAGTATTACATGAAAATATATATGTGAATTACACAAATTACAATTATCAGTACAAAACATTATAAGATCCTCGCGCCCAATTCCCACATGCGGTGTCCTTTTTTTGGAGAAGTGATTCCTTGAAGCGCTCTCCTCCACCCATGGACCTTGTCACAAGGCGTGGATGGACTAGGATGCGGCATGGACGGAAAAGGGCGCTGCAGAATGCAAATTGAGCATTTGTGGAGCTCTGGGTTTGAATCTTACCACCACAAAAATGGCACCAACAAAAACATCAGATGATTATATAGATAGGGGTGTGTTTCTGCTTGATGTTTCACTTGTCTGTTATTCTTACATTAGTATCAACATATTAATATAATTAATATATTACCACATATCAAGTATCCTTGATATGTGGTAATATAAGCCCTCCAACTTTGTTTCTTAAGATTTGTCAGGGTTGCTCTTGATTCTGCATTTCCGTGTACATTTTGGAATTTGTTTGACAGTTTTCACAAATTTGGGATTAGAATTGAAGCTGTATATCACTTTTGAGAGAACATGTCAACAATGTTGAATCAATTTATAAACCTGGAATATCATTCCATTTATTTAGGTCTTTTAAATTTTTACTAGGTAATGTTTTATAGTTTTCTGTGTAGAAGTCTTACACATCTTTTGTCATTTATTTTTACATTTTTGATGTTATCATAAGTGGTGTTTATTGATATTTTTGGAGGGTATTTTGAGACAGTATTGCTTTGTAGTTCAGGCTGACCTGGAACTCCTGGTGATCCTCCTGTCTCAGCCGCTTGAGTGCTGGGATTATAGCTGTGTGCCACCAACTCTAGTTTGATAATCCTCTGGCCTCAGCCTCTCTGCAGTGCTGGGATCACAGGCATGCACCACCATTTCTAGCTGTAAATGATATTAAAACCACTATATTAAAAACACTTGTAGCTGATGGCACATGCCTGTAATCCCAGCAGTAGGATCACTGTAAGTTTGAGGATAGTGAGTTTAAGGATAACCTGGGTTACATAGTGAAGGCCAGCCTGAATTATAATGAGACTATGTCTCAAATCCCTCTTCTCAGATAAACAAAGCAACAACAAAAAGATCCCACTTGTGAGTCAGTTGAGATGGAGTGCATGCTTGTAATCCCAGTACTTGGGAAGCTGAGATACAAGCATCATAAGTTTGAGTCTTACCTGGGCAGTTTAGTGATTTAGCAAGACCCTTTTTCAAAATAAAAAAAATTAAAAAAGGGCCAAGGTTACTGTAGCTCAGTGCAAAGGCCTGCTCAGGGCAGAGACCCTAGGTTGAATCCTTAGTTTTGGGGAAAAAAAATCACCTGTAGTCAGCATATAGAAATACTGCTGATTTTTGATGGAGTAGGTGCCTCTGGGGTTACTTTGCACTATTCTCAGACATCATTTCATCAATAAATTTGAAGTCTTTTTTTTTGTTCATGACCTACTTCAGATTATACCTGTGTGTTCTAGTATTCTAACTAATTTATGCATGGCTTTTGGCATGGTATTTCTGATGTCAAGGTTTAATGAAAGATTTATGGGTATGGTATATTGACAGTCACTGTGTTTGATTCTAGGGATAGAAAGCTGATTAAAATGTTGCCCCACCTTTAAGGAGTTTGGAGTCCAGTGGTAGTAAATAGAAATTAAAGACCATTGTCCTCCACCAGGAACGCTACTGTGATGGAAATTAGTTTGGCAGCATGCAAACTGGACATCTAAATAAAACTGGGAAAGGGAGCAGTAACTCCGCTGTGCCACTTCTGAGGTCTGCAACCTGTGGTCAACCAAGCTCTGAAAATATTTTATAGAAAATCCCAGGAATAATTTAAGTTGCATGCTGTTTTGAGTTGGGTGATGAAGTCTTGAGCTGACCTGTTTTGTTCAGGTGTGATATGAAACATCCTTTGTCCAGCATATCTAGACTATATATTTCTGTATAGTCACTTAGTTGCCCCTTAGGTTATCCGATTGACTGTCTTGGTATTGTAGTGCTTGTGTTCAAGTATTCCTTATTTTACTTATCATTCCTAAATGTAAGAGTAGAGATACTGGCTTTTTGACTACCAACGCAAAGCAGTAAAGTGCTTCTGATAAGTGAAAAGTCTGAATTTCTTAAGGAAAGGAAAAAAAAAATATAATGAGTTGTTAAGATCTACAGTAGGAACAAATTTATCTGTAAAATTGCAAAGAAGGAAAAAACAAATTTGTGTTAGTTTTGCCATAGTACTTCAAACTGCAAAAGATAATCACAGTGTATAATAAATGTTTAAGTTAAGTTGGAAAAGACATTGAATTGTGGGTTTGATACCATCTGAAGTTTCAGGTATTCACTAGAGGTCTTGAAATATATCTTTCGGATAAGAAAGCACTACTATTTTTGTCTGGCTCCCAGTATTGTGAAAACTGGGCAAAGGAAGTGGATTGCTGGTAAGGGAGCTGCTTGTCACTAAAAACACTCTTGCTTAATACCCTGGCTTTCAGCTTTGAGTCTTGCTCTACTGTTCTTGAGTCTGGAATCTTAACAGGTCAGTGTTTGTGAGAATAAATTGAGAGGATAGAGATGGTGGTGGAAATGGGACCTTAGTCTAACTGTACCTCTGTAGACTTTATTTATTTATTTTTGGTATTGGGGATCGAACTCAGTAGTGCGTGCTCGCAAGGCAGGTGCTTGTGCCACTGAGCTAAATCCCCAACCCGCTCTGTAGACTTTAAATCTGTCCCCTTCTCTTTAGTCCCATATCCCTCTACCCATGACAGGCTTGGATCTGAAGCCTCTTAGGGGTTCTGTGACTGAACTAATCAGTTTGCTTGACTATTATTTCTTTCTGTAGGCTGGTAGGTTCAGCTATTCTCTGCTTAGTCACTTATTCCTCCATTTCTTTTTTTATTCCTTGAATGCTGTATTTTCTGTTATCTGTTTGAGGACGTTAAAGATAATTTCTTCTCCTTCTCTCTCTCTCTTTTTTTTTTTGCATAGTTTGTTCCAAGTTATTTTTCAACTTTGTATATCCTCATCAGTGGATGGGTAATTCTTTAGTGTTTATGGTTAAGAGTGAGTGACTATCAGCTAATTGGAAGCCCTGAGTTTGTAAGTAAGATTTTCTGACTTCTCTTTCACCATATAACCTAGAGATTAAAGCAGTGCTTTTCAGCTATGGTTGCATATTAAAATTACATGGAGCAATTTAATAATATCCTTGCTGCTGCTATACCAAAAACAGTACATCTCAATCTTTAGGGATAGGATCCAGGTAACAGTATTTTATTTTTATTTATTTATTTTTTTGAAACAGAGTCTTATTATGTAACCTAGGCTGCCTTTAAACTCAAAGGATCTTCCTGCTTCAGCCTTCTGAGTGCTGGGATTACAGGCATGCACCACCATATTTTGGTCCCTTCCTATCTCTTTTAGGTTCCTACTCCCTGCCCAGAGGGGACCTCTATTCTGATTGCTATCTTCATAAACAATCTCAGTATTTTTTTTAAAGCTTCCCTACTGATTTCAGGGTATGACCAAGATTAAACCATTTTTCTGAGTGGACTGTTTGAGAGTATCTCTAGTGTGTTTGTCTTTCTTTTTGATCTGGTCAGATTTCCCAGACATTATGTCAATTTTCTGGATTGAGATGTAGCTGCCAATAGTCTGTAAGTTTAGGAAAAGAATATTTCATATTCATGGTAACATAATTTGATGTTTGTTAAGATACAAAGGTATTTTATAAAGGTCTTCTAAGAGCCTGGGCGTGGTGGTTCACGCCTGTAATCCTAGCACTTGGGAGGCTGAGGCAGGAGGATCATTGTGAGTTTAAGACCAGCCTGGGCTACAAAGTGAGCTCGAGGCCAGCCTGAACTACACAGTGAGTGAGACCCTGTCTCAAAAAAGACAAAAAAAAAAAAAAAGTCTTCTATCATGTATGGTTTACTTACATTTATTTTTTATTTATTTATTTATTTTGGTACCAGGAGTTGAGCTGATGACCTTGTACTTGCCAGGCAGGTGCTTATGCCACTGAGCTAAACCCTTAGCCCTCAGTATGATTTACTTCTTCAGCTAATAAATTTCCAGTCAGCTGCCCCCTCACTTGTTCTGCCAGTTCCTGAGCTTTCAGAGGATTCTGTGGTGTGTATTGAGTTTGTTCTCAGTTGTCAACCCTACTGGTTTAGAATTTGACTCTTTTTGGGGGAACTCTGGGATTAAACCCATGGTCTCACCCATGTTGAGGGAGTACTCTACCAGTCACCTATCTCCCCAGCCTGAATCTGGCTATCTTTTAGTCAGTTATGCATCAGCTTTCTACCTTCTAAAATATTGTTTTCTCTTTCCATTTTCTCTGTCCTTTCATCTTGTGTCCTAAAAACTTATCAAAACAACAACTACAAAACATTCTTTATTCTTGTTTTAGTAGTTTGGACAATAAACAAAATTAGATGGTGTGTGTTGATTCTGCATCTCAGTGTCTCTGTTCTCTCTCTGCTTTCCATTATACAAAAATGTATTGCCTCTATCTTCTACTGTTCTCTCTTTATGGGATTATACTTTTTACATTTTTTTGTAATTTTTTTTTTTTTTTTAGGTCTGTTTGAGACAGTTTCACTATGCAGTTCAGGCTGGTGTCATATTCACTTCATAGCCCTTGCTGGGCTTGAACTTGCAGTGATCCTGCTGCATCAGCCTCCTGATAGCAGGCATGCACTGCCATGCTCAGCTTTCAATTTATTTTTATTTTTTTCAGTACCAGGGATTGAATCTAGAGCCTCATACATGCTAAGTTAAATATTCTACTGTGGAACTATATCCCCAGTCCTTAAATTTTTTTTAGCTGGGATTTAGTTCAGCAATGTCTGGCAAGCATGAGATCATGAGTTTGATTCCTGGACCATAACCACCACCACCAACTTTTTTTTCACTTTGGGGCAGAATCTCACTAAATTACCCAGGCTGGTCTTGAATTTGTGATCCTCTTGCCTTAAGCCCCCAACTCTAAAGCCTAGGATTATAGGTACAACCAGATGAGCTAAATTTCTTTTTCTCTTTTCTCTCTCTCTCTCTCTCTCTCTCTCTCTCTCTCTCTCTCTCTCTCTTTCTTTCTTTCTTTCTTTCTTTCTTTCTTTCTTTCTTTGAGACAGGGTCTTGCTTTGCAGTTCAGTTTGGCCTTGAACTCACTATGGGGCCTAGTCTCAGCTGCCTGCTGGGATTATAGGTGCCTTCCACCACACCTGGTACCAGCTAAATTTCTTTATAGTAGTTTATATAGAGTGGATTGTACCTAAATATTGGGTCAAGTTTCCATTTCTTTAGGTGTCCCAAAATTCTTTATCAAAGTATATAGTGTCTCAGAATTTTGTAATCTCAGGATTAGAAATAGTTTTAAAGATAACCTAGCTTTAGCTGGGTGTGGTGGCGCATGCCTTTAATACCAGCATTTGGGAGGCTGAGGAAAGAATCTTATAAGTTTGATACTAACCTGAGCTATAAAGTGAGTGCAATACCAGCCTGAACTGCATAGGGAGACCCTGTCTCAAAAAGGCAAAAAAAAAAAAAAAATCTAACCTAATGAGCTGTTCGATACTTTAAAGTAATTGTCTCCATTCTAAAATATGGGAAACTCATGGTAAGAGATGAATAACTAAAAAAATGGACTGACCAGTGGGTATCTGGTAGGAATTTGGAAATCAGTATCTTTTTTTTTTTGAGGCAGAGTCTTGGTCAGTCACTATGTTGGTCTTGATCAGTCACCATGTTGTGCTTGACCTAGTGATGTTCCTGCTTCAGCCTCCTAGGAGGCTGGGATTATAGGCATGTATCCCTGTGACCAGCTCTTTAAATTAATTTTAAACTAGCTTCATAAAATGCAAAAGTTTACTTATTCACAAAATCCTCTCTCATCTTTTTGTTCCACCATAAATTATATTATTTTTGTTTGTGTATAAAATTCAAGGTATCAGAAATGACACTGGCAATTATTATTTATCATGGTAGTACAATAATAGTCTTTCTTCATTGTAGGCTTATTAGTTTGTGTTTTCTAGATAGAAACTATTCATTGCAACCCCTTAAGTCTGCCCCAAATGTTTTATCCCATTTTACATTATTGCAACTTGCTTGATGTGTGGTTTGTTGCATCTATGGCTGTTGATTACTAACTATATCTTTGTTTAAGAGAGCTTTGGCATATGCTAGGCAAGGACTCTTATCACTGCAGTTTATAGTTTTAAGTGGCCAGACAATGACAGTGTGGGTTTAGCAATTGTTAATTGTTCATTGTCCTTGTCCAGCCCTCACTTCTGAACTTATGAAAAGCTCCTGGAAAGCTGGTGTAGAAATGAATGAGGATGCAGATTGGTCTTTGAATTGATGCTGAACACATTGATGGGCCATAATTTGTGTTTTTCATTGCCAGGTGGCTTGTACCACTAGTGGTACAAACATCTACTCACTTTTATCAGTCTTTTTACTAATGAAATTAATAAAAAACTGCCCAGTGGGACAGTACTAGTACAAGTGATTTAAAGTACTAGTGATTTAAGCTGGCAGAATGTGTTATCTAATTGGTTGCTGTTATCTTTGGCCTACTACAGATCTTTTACTGTGTCAAAAATCAATCCGGAATTTTCATAAATTGTGCTAAACTTATCCACAGTTATTCACAGTTTATTGATGGTGTTAGTGGATATTGAATAAAATTATAGCTTGAATGAACAATTATGGAATGACATACGTGAGACAAATAGAATAAAAATTTAATATTCTTAGATATATCAGAAATCGGTGGGTTGCATAAGGGAGTTCATGGCCAGTCTGCATTACATGGTGAGACCCTGTCTCAGCAAACAAACTGAAATACAGAGGAACATATCTTCCATTGCTATAAGGTTATAGAGGTTGACAAGTAGGATACTACATTTATATGTAATATACAGGATCAAAAAATGAGTCAGTACATGATATAGAAGTTTAATAACTGTAACCTTGTAAATAATTTTAAGGAATATCAGGTAATATGTATTTAGCATCTTCTATATGTCAAGCCAAATGAAGGGTATTAGGGAGATGAGGGTGATCTGTATTATATATAGACCAAATTCTGTGCTCACAAGATTCACATACCAAGGGAACACATACAGTATGATCAATATAGAGGGTAAATATTTAAATTTAAATATTATGGTAAAAGACACATTACTATTCTCTTTTAAAATATTCCTCCTTGCTTCAGATACACTTATTCCATTGTTCTTGTCACTTTCTGAAGCAGTTCTGGAAGTCCTGTTTTGTGTCTGATTAAAAAATACAGTGGATAGGGCTGGGGAGATAGCTCAGCAGTATAGCATCTGCCTGGGAAGTGCAAGGACCCAGGTTTGATCCCTGGTAACAAAAAACAAAACAAAACAAAAAGTACAGTGGAAAAAAATACAGTGGATGCTGCTGCTGAATGTCTTCCAGTAGAAAGACAGACTTGTAAAGACATGGTATGTATTTATCTACCATATTCACCAGATCTGGCACCATGCACCTTCTGATTCTTCCCCAAAGTCAAAATGACAGTGAAAGACAAATGTTTTGAATCAGTTCAGGCATTGATATAGCCACAATAACACAACTAAAGACACTTAAGTGGACTTCTAGAACTGCTTCACAAAGTAGCAAGAATGCTAGAATAAGGGAAGTATTTTGAGTAGAATTAATGGCAGTGTGTTTTTTATGTAATACATTTTAAAAAATTTAAATAGTTTTTTGAATCACACTGTGATAAAAGGTAATAGTGGGGATTAGCTAAAAGAATCATGGAGCAGTATTTCATAGGTGCATACATTTATAAAAATTCACTGAATTAAAAAAAGTTCACTGAATTGAGTGATTAAAATCTGTATATTCTGAAATCTTTTATTCCAAAAATTTTTGGCTAGACATGATAGCTACTGGGAAGCTGAGGTAGGAGAATTACTGGAGCCAGGAGTTTGGGGTGTATCTTGGCTAACCCTAAGCCCAAATACATTAGAAGGTGGTGCCTGTAAGGCAGTTTTCCTTATATGTTAGTTAGTATGAGGAATTATGTTATTTACATCATAAGGTTTGATGTATTGTATATGCTTGAAAGTATCTTATTCTTTGGATGATTTAGGTTAGCCTAGTACCTGGAGCAATTCTTGGTTTATATAATCCTTTTTTTTTTTTTTTTTATCATCGGTACCGGGGATTGAACTCACGACTGCGTGCTTGTAAGGCAGGTGCTTATGCCGCTGAGCTAAATCTCCAGCCTTGGTTTATGTAATCCTTTCATAGTTTATATTTACTGAAGTGTGTGTTTGTATTTATTTTATTTATTATTTATAATTTTTTTTTAAAAAGGCAGGGCCTTGCTGTGTTGCCTAGATTAGCTTCTAACTCCTGGGCTCAAGTGATCTTCTGTGTCAGTCTCCTGAATATCTGGAACTCCAAGCATGTATTGCTGTACCTGGCTATTGAAGTATGTAGTATGTAGTAAATAAGACATCATTTTAAAAGCATAAACCAAACTTAATTTGGATCCTTAGCACATAGTATTTTTGTCTAATCAAGGTGGTGTACAGGGTCTGACCTAGCAATAGATATATTGAATGTCACATGCATTATTTTTTGATAATGAGTAGTAAATGAAATGGTTCATAATATTTCATTAGTCAGTATTTTAATACTTGAGTTTGTATAGTTAAGATGTTTTCAAAATCTAAAGAAATGCCAGTTCTTCAAGGAAACTGTATACTGTATCTAGTACAGTATGTAGTTTTGGACATCTTAAAATAAGTTTGGTAATAAGCCTTACCAAGTGGTAATTGTGGTTTTATTGAACCGAAAAGTGGTGGCTAATATTATTCTTTACAAGTTAGGAATCAAAGGAGTTTCAATTATTTATTTATTTATTTATTTTGTCTCAGAGTAGATACAGAATGAAAAAACTTCAGGCACACCTCTGCTGCACTATCTCCCCATTCTCTAACAGGGTCATGTCTTGGAGTCTAGATTAGCCTGATACTTCCTATGTAGTCTAAGCTGCTCTGTAATTTGAGTTCCTCTGCCCAACCCTTTCAAATGCTAGGACTGCAAGCATGTGCCATGTTTTTCATAGTAGTTGTACCTGTCTATATTCCCACCAGCCATGTAGAAGCATTCTTTTTTCCCTGAAGCTTTGCCAAGCATTCATTATTGAATGATTTCTTGATAAGATGGAGTAAGATGAAATCTCAGTGTTTTTTGTATTTCTTTTTTTTTTTCCAAATCCATTTTATTTCAAGGATAAAAAGAAAAAGAAGATAAAAAAAAAACTACAACAAAATTTCAAAACATGTCAATTGGGGGCGGCAGTGGTACATACATTGCACACTGTCATCCCTAAATTATTCACCCAGAGCACAAGATATCTGCATTCAATTGTCCAAATAATACCAGCACAAATCTTTCTTTTTAGTGAATTCAGAGAAATTAGTAGTATAACTATCTTTTTCATATACATATACATACATACATGTTTTTTCGTTCAGCTTCTCTAATAAAAAAATACGATGTTTACACATGTGTCTTATTTCATTAATGACTTTGTTCTCAAATTGCATCCATTTACCCATAAAAGTCTCTGGTTTATCCTTCTTTATGGCCGAGTAGTACTTCATTTTATAAAAATACATCTTTTTTTTTTTTTATGAGTTCCACAGTTGATGGACATTTAGGTTGTTTCCAAGATCTGGCTATTATAAACTGTGTTGTTATAAACATGGGTATGCATATATCACTGTGGTGTGATGTTTTTAATTCTTTTGGGAAGATACCTAGAAGGGGAATAGCTGGACCTGTAGTCCTAGTTTTTTTTAAGAACCTCCACACTGATTTCCACAGTGGTTGCACCAGTCTGCATTCCCACCAGGAATAGAGAAGAGTTCTTTTTTCCCCACAGTCCCTCCAACATTTGTTATTGGTTGATTTCTTGATAGCCATTCTTTCTGGGATGAGGTAGAATCTCAGTGTTTTAATTTTCGTCTCTCAAATGACCAGTGACGTTGAACATTTTCCACATATGTATTTGCTGTTTGTATTGCTTCTTCTGAGAAGTGTGTATTCATCTCAGATGGCTATTTTTGGATTGGGTCTTTAGATCTGGGAGGACTGATTTTTTTGAGTTCTTTTATATGTTCTTGATGTAATCCTTTGTCTGAGGTACAGCTGGCAAACATTTTCTCCCATGTTGTGGGTTGTCTCTTCATTCTGTTGGTGGTTTCTCTTGCTGTGCAAAAGCTTTTCAATAGGGTGAGAGTCCAGTTGTTGATTCTTTGTGATAGTTCCTGTTCAATCCAGGTTTTATTCATAAAGTCTTTGCCTATGTCAATGTCTTCAAGAGTTTTACCTACTTTCTCTTCCGGCAGATTTAATGTTTTTACTTTAATATTCAGATTCTTGATCTATTCCAATTTTGGCTTAGTGCATGGTGAAATATATGGATCCAGTTTTAATCTTTGGCATGTGTAGAGCCAGTTTTTCCAGCACGATTTATTAAAGAGGCTATCTTCCTTCCAGTAAATGTGTTTGCACCTTTGTCAAAGATAAGGTGGCTTAGTGTGTCTGCATTTGTTTTTGCATCTTTTAATTGATCCACTGATCTTTGGGGTCCATTGATCTTTGGGTCTGTTCTTTGCCAGTACCACACTTTTTATCACAGTAGCTTTATAGTATAATTTCAAGTCAGAGATTGTGATACTTCCTGTCTTGTCTTTATTGCTCAGGATTGCCTTTGCTATTCTAGGTTTCTTCTGGTTCCAGATGAATTTTAGGATTGTTTTCTCCAATTTTGTGAGATATGCTATTGGAATTTTGGTTGGGATTGCATTGAATCTGTGTAACAGTTGTGGAAGTATGGCCATTTTTACTATATAGGTTTTTCCTACCCAAGAGCACAAGATATCTCTCCATTTTGCAATATCCTCTTTGATCTCCTTTTTCAGAGCATTGTAGTTTTCCATATAGAGGTGTTTACATTCTTTGTTAGATTGATTCCTAACAATTTTTTGGATGCTACTGTGAAAGGTGTTATTTCCCTCGTTTCTCTCTCATGTACAGGAAGGCTATTGATTTTTGAGTGTTGACTTTGTATCCAGGTATGTTACTGAATTTGCTTACTAAATCTAGTGGTCTTTTGGGATCTTCTAAGTAGAGTGTTATGTCAGCTGCAAATAACAACCATTAAACTTTTTCCTCCCCTATTCATATTCCTTTTCTTTCCCAATGCAATTGTATTAGGGCCTATTTTCTCTTGTCTAACTGCTTCAGCTAAAGTTTCCAGGACTATGTTGAGTATGAGTAGAGCTAGTGGACATCCTTGTCTTGTTTCTGATTTTAGAGTGAAAGCTTTCAGTTTTTGTCCATTTAGTATGATGTTGGCTGTTGGGTTTGTCATAGATAGCTTTTATGAGATTGAGATAAAGACCACCTATTCCAATTTTCTGTAGGTTTTTTTTTTTTTTAATCATGAATGGGTGCTGGGCTTTGTCAAAAGCTTTTTCTGCATCTATTGTGATGATCATATGATTTTTGTCCTTGGCTTTGTTAATGTGGTGCATTATTACATTTATGGTTTTACATGTATTGAACCATCCCTACATCCCTGGGATAAATCACACTTGATCATGGAATACAATATTCTTGATGATTTGTTGCAGTGTTTGCCAATGTCTTATTGAGGATATTTGCATCAATGTTGATTAGGGAGGTTGGTCTGTAGTTCTCTTTCTTAGTTGGGTCCTTCATTGGTTTTGGTATCAGGGTAATGCCTGCTTCCAGCAATAAATTTGTAAGTATTGTTTCCCATTCAATTTCATTAAAGAGTCTGAGAAGTAGTGGTGTTAGGTGTTCTCTAAATTTCTTGTACAATCCAGCAGTGAATCCGTCAGGACCTGGGCCTTAGTTTGTTACTAAGTTTTTAGTTACATCTTTGATTTCATTGATTGATTGATATTGGTTTATTTAGGATTTTTATATCTTATTGATTCACCTTTAGTAATTCATATGTATCTAAGAATCTGTCCATTTCTTTATTTTCCATCTTACTGGAATATAAGTTTTCAAAGTAGGTGTAGGTGATCTTCTGTATTTCTGCAGTGTCTGTTGTGATTTTGCCCTTTTTATTCCTAATTGCATGGATTTGAGTCTTTACTTTTTTTGATAAGGTTGGCTAAGGGTTTGTCTGTTTTATTTAATCGTTCAAAGAACCAACTGTTTATTATTATTACTATTATTTTTGGTACCAAGGATTGAACTCATGACCTCAGAACCAACTCTTTAATTCATCGAGTCTGTGTTTTGTTTTCGTTTTAGTCTCCACTGTGTTAATTTCTGCTTTGATCTTTATAATTTCCTCCCTCGTAGTAGCTTTTGTTTTAGCTTGCTTTTCTTTCTCTAGAATTTTGAGCTTCAACACAAAGTTGTTCATATGTGCTTGCTTTGTTTTCCTGATATGTGTGTTTACTGCTATAAATTTCCTGCTTAAGACTGCTTTCATTGTGTCCCACAAGATCCAGTATGTTGTATTGCTGTTATAATTCAACTGTAAAAGCTGTCTAATTTCTTCTTTCATTTCATCTGTGACCCATTGGTTGTTCAGTAAGGTACTATTTAATTTCCATGTGTTTATGAAGTTCTTCTGGTTTCCTTTGGCATGGATTTCCAATTTCATTGCACTGTGATCTGATATTATGCATGAGATAATTTCATTTCCTTTGCATTTATTTAAGCATGTTCTATGAGCCAGTATATGGTCTATTTTGGAGACTGTCCCATGAACAGCTGAGAAGAATGTACATTCTGATGTTGTGAGGTGGAGCACTCTATAAACATCTAGGTGCATTTTTTCAAAAGTTTGATTTAGTTCTAATATTTCATTATTGATTTTTTTTGTCTAATTGAACTTTCTTTTTTGTGACAGTGGGGAATTGAGATCTCCCAATGCAATTGTATTAGGGCCTATTTGATTTTTCATGTCTGTTAATATGTGTTTTATAGTTGAATGCAGTGGTATTTGTTGTATATATATTTATGGTTGTTATCTCTTCCTCTTGGATTATTCCCTTTATGAGGATGGTAGTGACTTTTTCTTAATCAGTCTTCTCTGCAGATAGAATAGCTACCCCTGATTCTCTCTTGGTTCCTGTTACATAGAGTGTTATTTTCCATTCTTTGACTTTCAGTCCATGAATTTCTTTTTTGGTTAATTGTGTTTCTTGTATGCAGTATAATGTTCGATATTTCTTCTTGATTCCTTCTGCCAGTCTGTGTCTTTTCATTGATGAATTGAGACCATTATGTTGATGGTTGTAACTGATATGTATTGACTTATCCTCATCATGTTATTTTCCTGTTGTTGGCTACATTCTTTTCCGCTTCCTCTAATTGTTTGCCTTCTCTGGTGGATTCTTTCTGTTAGGGCTCATGGAGCTGTAGTCTTTATTATCTCCTTCAAGAATATCCTTCAGAACTTTTTGGCATGCTGGTTTGGTGGTCATAAATTTCCTCAGATGTTCTGTGTCATGGAAGCATCTAATAAGATGTCATCAATTTTGAAAGGTATTTTTGTGGGGTACATCAATCTAGGTTGTAAGTTGTTTTCCTTTAGAACTTGGAGTACTTCACTCCAACAAGTCATCTCCTTAACTTGAGAGTTTGTGCTGAGAAGACAGCTGTAATTCTGATGGGCTTTCCTTTATAGTTGATTTGTTTCTTTTCTCTAACAGCTTTTAGGCTTCTATACTTATGTTGAATTTCTGGAATCTTGACTATGATATGCCTGGTATAGATTGATCATTGCTAATTGGAGTTCTATATACCTCACTTATTTGTATGTCAAATTCTTTTGCTCTACCAGGAGTTTTCTGTCATGATGTCTGTGAACATTTTTAATGTCATTTGTAGTAGCTTTTGCTTTGTCATTGACTCCAACCAATCTTAATTTAGTCTTCTTTGTCTTAACTAGCAGCTGCTGGATTGAATTTTCATGGCCCCTTGATACTTTTGAGAAATCTTTCTTTTTCTAGTTGCTTACTGCAATCCTGTCTTCAATATCTTTCAATATTGAAAACTGTAGTACTCTGAAAAAGGAGATTGAAGAGAATATTAAAAAATGGAGAGATATCCCATGCTCTTGGAAGAACCAATATAGTGAAAATGACCATAACTGTTATACAGATTCAGAGCAATCCCAATCAAAATTCCAATAGCATATGTCACAGAATTAGAGAAACAATCTTAAAATTCATCTGGAACCAGAAGAGATCTAGAATAGCAAAGGCAATCCTGGGCAACAAAAACAAGATGGGGCATCACAATTCCTGACTTGAAATTATACTATAAAACTACTGTGATTAAAAAAAAAATGTGGTACTGGCAGAAAAACAGACCCAAAGATTAATGGAATAGATTAGAAGATGCAGAAACACTGCTGACACACTAAGCCACCTTATCTTTCACAAAGGTGCCAAACACATTCACTGGAAAAAAAGATAGCCCCTTTAATAAATGGTGCAGAAAAACTGGCTCTACACATGCCAAAGATTAAAGCTGGACCCGTATCTTTTGCCATGTACTAAGCTAAAATCAGAATGGATCAAAGATCTTAATATTAAAACAGGAGCATTAAATGTGCTGGAAGATAGAGCAGGTAAAACTCTTGAAGACATTAGTGTAGGCATAGACTTTATGAACAAAACTCACATTGCACATGAACTATCACAATCAACAACCGGGATCTCATCCTACCAAAAAGCTTTTGTACAGCAAAAGAAACCACCAACAGAGTGAAGACACAACCTACAACATGGGAGAAAATGTTTACCAGCTGTTCTCAGACAAAGGATTACTAGGAGAACCTATAAAGAATTCAAAAAAATGTCCTCCCAGATTTAAACACCCAGCCAAAAACGGGCATCTGAGATGAATATACACTTCTCATATGAAGAAATACAAACAGCACATAAATGCATGAAAAAATGTTCAATATCATTGGTCATTTGAGAGATGCAAATTAAAACAACACTGAGATTCTACCTCACCCCAGAAAGAATGGCTATTATCAAGAAATCAAGCAATAACAATTGCTGGAGAGGCTGTGGGGAAAAATGAACCTTTCTCCACTGTTGGTGAGAATGCAGACTGGTGAACCACTATGGAAATCAGTGAGAAGAATCCTCAAAAACTAGGATTGGAGGTTCCATTCAACCCTGCTATTTCTGGGATCTTCCCAAAAAGAATTAAAAACATCATACCACATTTTATACCCATAAATAAGAGAAAAAGAATTTATGCAACAGAGGCTGGTGAAGCTGGAAAGTAGAGGCAGAAAAATGAAACCTTAAGGGCTTTGACAAGAGAACATAATAGAACAGGACATTGAGGAGAAGATGAATAAAAGTGCCTGCTTGTTCATTGACTCCAATTAATCTTAAGTTATTCTTTGTCTCATCTAGCAGCTGCTGGATTGATTTCTCATGGTCCCTTGCTGGTTTTGAGAAATCTTTCTTTTCCTGCTTGCTAACTGCAAGCCTGTCTTCATTATCTGAGATCCTGTCCTCACATTGGCCTAATCTGCTTCAAATATTTTCAGTGGAGTTTTTTTTTTTTGTCTTTTTTTTGAGACAGGGTCTCGATATGCAGTTCATACTGGCCTTGAGTTCACTTTGTAGCCCAGGCTGGTCTGGGACTTGCAACGATCCTCCTGCCTCAGCCTCCTGAGTGCTGGGATTACAGGCGTGAGCCACCACGCCTGACTCAATGGAGTTTTTATTCTCCTGGATATCTGCTTTATGGATTCCATTTTTTTCCTATGCTGAGCTTCCATAATTTGCTTAAGCTTGTCTGATTTCTTTTTTTTTGTCCGTGTCTGTTCTAATGTAACTAAGCATGGTGTGTATTTTGGTAATCTCTGTAGTTATCTGAGAGATCATTTCTGATTTCATTTTTTCTAGAGCCTTATTGAATTACTTTGTTGTTTCCAATTCAGGGAGACCTGGTGGGAGTCTGTCTGGTTGTCACACCTGATTGCCCCTGGATTTGTCTTTGGTGAACTGGATATCTGAGGTTGCATTTTGCTTATATGCCTTCTCATTTTATTTTCTCTCTCTCTTTCTTTTTTTTAGTTTAATTTCTGTGGTGATGCTTGTTAGTTGCCTGTGGTAGGTTGCTTTATTGGTAGTATTTAGGACCATTATGTGATGATTACTTCTCTGAGCTATCTTCCATGTGTATATGGTTTTGGGGTTTTGAGTCTGTTGGAAGATCTTAGGTCTCCAAGTTGTTGGAGATAAGTTGTTGCTTGTTTGGCCTAGTTCCTGGTTCTTTGGCACTGTGCCATCATATTTTCTATAACCCTTAGATTTAATCTTAGTCATGAATTATCAGAACCAACAGCTGTTCAGAACAGTTATGTCAATTTTGGCTATAGTGGTACCAATAGCACCAAAAACAGCCTAGAAAACAAACTGAGCCAACCCTTCATTTGCAACTTCTCACTGTATGAACAAGATTTGTGATTATATAACAAAATTTAAAACAAACCAGATAATTATATGCAATATATAAGTCCATAATGTCTCAGTTTGCCCTTAGGGTTAAAGGTTAAGATGGATTAAGGAGAAAATAGGTGGAAGAAGAGAAAGAGATTAGAAGTAAAGTTGAGAAAAAGTGGGATCATGCCAATTTGGAGAAACTGGTGCAGAAGACTGAAGGAAAAGAGAGATGAAAAAGATAAAAAAGGAAGAACAGAACTGAACAATACCCACAAGAGGTTAAGGAACCATTTTCACACTCATAAAAACAATGAAGGAGAAAGAGAATAAAGAAAAATAAAAGGAAAAAACAAACAGTCCACTTCCAGGATTTTCTCTGGTCTCATTAGTAGACAAACTGTGGAGACAGAGTCCCAAATCATGCTGATATATCCCAGCAGGCCACCATTTGCTTTATGGCAGAGTAATGGATAACCCAGCAGGCCTTGAGAGCAGACTCATTGGGCTTGCCTCAGTCCAAGCAGTTTCTGCAGATCTGTGCCCAGCTAGGAACTGCTAGAGGAAGCTGGCAGCAGTTCTAGGTTCTGGGCTTATTTGGCCCATCTCCAATGGCTCCTGGCTAATTGCTCTCTCCCCATGGGAAGACTAAGTCCTCTGCACTCACCGCCAGCCAGTGCAGTCCTCTGCGTCCACTGCTGTCCTTCACTGCATCGTCTCTGCAGAGGCCTCTGGGGTCGCCAGCCATCACCATCACTGTGACTGTGAGTCCCCAGGTTTGAGCAACTCCTCTCATGCAGTGAGTTCTGTCTCATGGAGAAGATGCTGCCAGCTACCACCTTCTTTGTTCAAGTTTTTCTTTTTACTCTCTCTATGGGCTTCAATTCACACTTCAGATTCTTCCTGGGTCCAGGAGACTCTCTTCCTTCCTTCTTGTCGTCCTCACAATGCTATATTCAAGCTTCTGGGCTTTGACTCTCAGAGATGCTGTTTTCTCTGCTGCTTACTGCTCTGCCATTTTCCTTGAAGTCTTTTTCTGTTTGCATTTCTTTAATGGCCAGCAATGTTGAACATTTTTTTTTTTAAGTTTTCTTTTGGCCATTTGTACTACTTTTTAAAAGCATCTGTTCATTTGAGCTTTCCACTTTTTGATTGGTTCTTTTATTTTGGAAGGTCTAGTTTTTTTTTTTTTTTGGTTCTTTGTATATTCTAGATATCAGTCCTCTGTCCAAAGAGTAGCTGGCTAATTTTTTTTCATTCTGCAGGTTTTCTCTTTACTATGTAGGTTATTTCCTTTGCTGTGAAGAAGCTTGTTAATTTTTTCTGCCTAAGTGAAGCTGTCTCATCTGAGGAAAAAATAAAATTAGACAAATCTGAGAATTAAAAAAAAAAACTTGACTTTTGTCACATTTACAGGAATCATAAACTTTTTGTATTTCTATGCTCATAGGTAGTTTTGATACAGTGAATAGCTCCAATACTAAAGAAGATGAATATTATATTGTTGACAAAGAACAAGAGAATTCTTCATGCTTCTGATATCTCAGATTTGCTAAGTGCAATAGCCAGTTCTAAGTTTTCTTATTCTTGCTGGTTCAGTTGGGCAAGGCTCTGCTCTTTTGCTCTCACTCCCTCTTGGCCCATTCAGTCATATCTTCTTCAGAGGGGGAAGTACCAAAGTTAGCAAGATTGCTTAGGTCAGTCTCTTTATTGGCAGTAGCAGAAGCAGAAGTAAAGGATCACAAAACATATCAGGATCTTTTTCTTTGGGGTTATCACTGCCTGGGAAAGACTGAAATGGGTCATTCACTTTAAAAGGATCAGAAGAATCCAATTTGTTGATGAGTCTTTTCACAAGTGGTGGCAGACAGGGTCTTGTTGGCGTTCCAGTCTTTAGAGGCAGTGCTGGGGTTACTTCTTTATTCTTGACTGGTGTTTCCTCAAATGCATTTTTAGGAATGGTCACGCTGCTGACAGAGCTCAGTGTAGCTGAACTAAAAGGATCTTCATTGTTGACCTTTGATAATATAAGGAAATCAGCAAATCCATTTCCAAATTTCATTTCCAAAAACAGAGGCAAAAGGATTTTGCTGAATTGCTTGATGGAGTAACAGCTGTTGCATCAGGAGCAAAAGGATCATTGTGCTTCAGTGTTTCTACTAATGCATTAGTGCTGTTGTTGGGTACACTGAATAGGTTGGTACCTGAAGTAGGAAAAGGGGTCAGAAGATTGCTTGAAGAAACAGTCAGATGTAAGGGGATCTGAACCTCGAAAGGATCACCACCAAAGGGGTCTATTTTCCCAAAAGGATCATCCTTGAAAGTAATGCTGCCAATGAAAGGATCAGACTAAGAAAAATCCAGGTTTGTATCTGCAACTGGATCTGTCATTGAACTTGATTCTACATTAAATGGATCTTCCTCTTTTGCATGTGTATCATTGTCAACTTCAGGACAAACTTTTTCATTAACAGCAGCAGTCACCACTTCATTTTCATCAGTCACATCAGAAGGTGAAGGACTACTACTTTCTGGAGCCTCCTGCTTTATGGGCTCAGACTTTAGGTTGCTCTGGCCTTCAGCAGGTTCTTTAAGGTTGGCTGCTTCGCTGTTGCTGGTACTAAGGCTGCAGTAATCTGTTGCACCATTTACAAGAACACTGTGGGGTACTACACCAATTTGATTGATTATTATGATTTTCCAGATTTTTTGTTTTCATCAGTCTCATT
The DNA here is from genome assembly GCA_004027455.1 of Hydrochoerus hydrochaeris. NCBI lineage: Eukaryota > Metazoa > Chordata > Mammalia > Rodentia > Hydrochaeridae > Hydrochoerus > Hydrochoerus hydrochaeris. The sequence goes on from PVLA01002035.1 coordinate 233,961, forward strand.
TGCATTGAACTGATTTCCTGCTGTGACTCTTGAAGGTATGGATGTAGAGGTTCCAGCTGAGCCTTTCCTGACTCTACACTTTTCCTTCAATTCTGCTGTTTCTTGTAGGCAGCTCAGCTCTTTCCTTGTTTTGGCCAGTGCTTCCTTGTAAGTCAGAATCTGTGATTCTTGACTAGGTATTTCAGCTTTCAAAGATGAGATGAATTGGGCCTCCTCAGTACATTTCTTTCTGACTTCTTTGAGTTGCTCCTCTAGCTGAGCTTTCAGTTTATCCAGTTTATTGCAGAGTTCCTGTACTTGCTGTTTCTTCTGGGCCTATAGTTTTTGCAGATTAACACTCTCCTTTTGAACTTCATCTTGAAGATCTTGAACCTGACTTGTCCTCTGTTCAACAGTATTTTCTTTCTCCTTAAAGTCTCTTTCTGCATTATTCTTTTTCCTCTGCTGGTCAGCTATTTCATTGTTGAGGCCATCTCCTTAATAGCAGAGAAATATGCAGCAGGACTTGATCCTATGATATTCTTTTGTAAGTTGGTGGAATTGTATCAGGAATAAGAATGTGAGGATGATTGATACCTTTTTATTAACTTTTGATTGATTAAGTGAAAAACCAAAGCAAACATCCTTTGAAAGCTTCCCAACAGTCTTGTGTCATATAATGCCCAAATATGGGCTAGTAAGGTAGAAGGTAAACCTGTTTTCAGGAAGATTTCATGGACCACCAATCCAGATACAAATCAATCCATATCTTTTTCTGTTTTCAGGAAGATTTCATTATACTAGATTTTTTCTACAGGAGATACAACCCATGTTTTTCTTTTAGATGGTGCTACCAAAGCTGGAGGCAAGGACATTGGCACAGGTTCTTTCTCCAGTGCACAGTGTAGCAAAAATATGGCAACTACAAACTCATCTCTATCAAGCATTCCTGCATGGTTAGTATCACTCAAGTCCCAAACTCTTCCAAGGATTTCCACAGGTAACTTAGAGTTGAGCAACATTGGTTTCACTTGATCACTAGACAGAAATCCTTTCTCTGGGCCTAACCTATCAAAAATTGCATCACATTTGGCCTTATCCTCAGATTTTACAGCCCATGGGAGCTCAGCTGCAGAAGTTCCACTGATTAGCAAAGGACTACTGGTAACATGAAATCTTGGTGGAGGAACATCCAGGTTCAAGCTATTCAGTGAAACCTTTAGTCTACTCTGGGCACATGATGTAAGATGCAAAGCAACAAAAAATTCTTGTTTGTTCAGGGTGCATTTGTGTTCTGTGTCAGTTAAGTCTCAAATCTTTATAAGTATCATGTTTGGAAGGTTCAGGAAAGCTGCAGCATCTGAAGCAAACACCCTTCCAGTATTGCGTGTATTGCCTGTCTATAGAACCTTTTATGTACCAGATTCCTACTTGATAACTGTCAGGGAGGGCTGGGCTGCCATGGCCATGGTGTTTCCATGATGTACAGAAGGGTAAGTGCTTATTTTTATTTGTTGATTCATGATATTTTATGTCTTGTGCCTTTGCAGTTTTGTTCAGAAAGTCCTTGAATGTGCCTATTTCTTTAAGAACTTCACCTATTTTATTTTCTGGCAGATTAAATGTTTTTATTTTAACATTTAGATCTTTGAACCATTTAGATTTTAATTTAGTATATGGGCCTAGATTTAGTCTTCTGTAGGTAGATAGCAGAACCTATCTTTCCTCCAGTGTATGGTTTTTGGCCCTTTTGTCACAGATCACATCAAATGGCTAAAAGTACCTGGGGTGGTCTCTGTGTCTTCTGTTCCATTGACCTACATGACTGTTTTTTGTACCAGTACCATGCTGTTTTTATCCCTGTAGCTTTATAATATAACTTGAAACCTGGAATTGTGATAGCTTGTGCTTTGTTCTTGTTACTCAGGATTACTTTTGTTATTTTGGTTCCATATAAATTTTAGAGTTGTTTTCTCTAGGTCTATGAGGAATGATTTTGGTATTTTGATTGGGATTGCATTAAATCTGTGTATTGGTTCTGGAAGAATGGCCAATTTGACTGTATTGTTTCTGCCTACCCAGAAACAGGGATTCTTTTTCCATTTTTTTAAACCATTGTTTTGTGTTTTTTTGAGATGGGTCTTACAACATGGTTCAGGTTGTCCTAGAACTCACTTAGCTTCAACTGACTTTGAATTTGCAGTGATCCTTCTGCTTCATAGTCTCCTGAGTGCTGGGATGCCATGTGCCACCATGCCCAGCTTCCATTTCTGATGTTCTCTTTGATCTCCTTTTCCAAAATACTGTAGTTTTCATTGTGGAGGTCTTTTACTTCCTTGGTTAGGTTAGTTCTGAAGTATTTCATTTTTCATGATGTTATCATGAATGGTATTTTTTTCTTACAATTTTTTTTTTTTTATTGGTACCGGGGATTGAACTCACCACTACATGCTTGCGAGGCAGGTGCTTATGCTGCTGAGCTAAATCCCTAGCCCTGGTATTTTTTTCTTAATGTCTTTCTCAGTGAGTTAATTTTTGGCATACAGGAATACTATTGATATTTTTGTGTTGATTTTGTATCCTGCAACATTGTCAAATTTGGTTAAGTCCATTTATTTGAAGGTTGGTTCAACTCTGACATTTGTTGATTTTTTTTTTTTAATCTAGTTGATCTATTTGTGGTAGTGAAGGTATTGAAGTCCTGCACTGTAATCGTGTTGATATTTACCTGATCTTTCATGTTAAGTAGTGTTTGTTTATAAAGTTGGGTGCATATATGTTAATAGTTGTTATGTCTTACTGTTGAATTGTTGAGTACATAGTGACCTTTTTTTGCCTCTTCTGATCGATCAGTTTTGCCTTGTAGTCTACTTTGTCTGAAAATAGTAGTTACTCCTGCTTGATTTTCAGGTTCTTATTGTGCAGCCTGTTGTTTTCTATCCTTTGAGTTTTAGTCTTTGAATTTTTTTGTTTAAATGTGTTTCTTTTACACAGCATATCATTAGATTTTGCTGCTGCTGCTGCTGGTGGTTCTTCTTCTTCTTCTTCTTCTTCTTCTTCTTCTTCTTCTTCTTCTTCTTTTTTTTTTTTTTTTTTTTTTTTTTTTTTTTTTTTTTTTTTTTTTTTTTTTTTTTTTTTTTTTTTTTTTTTTTTTTTTTTTTTTGGTACAGAACTCGTAACCTCGTACTTACCAGGCAGGCGCTTATGCCACTGGGCTAAATCCCGGGCCCCTTAGATTTTGTTTCTTGATCCATTGTCAATCTGTGTTTTTTGATTAGGGAATTATAGAAAGTTATTACTGAAAGGTCTGGACTTATTCCTGTCATTGCATTATTTTACTTTTGCTGATTTTTTTCCCCTTCGGTTTAACTGCTCATTCTGCCTTATATATCCATTCTATTAGATATTTTGGCATTGTTGACTTTATTGTCTCTTTATAGGGTATCCTTGAGAACTTTTTGTAGCACTTGTTTGGTGGTCTTGAATTTTTTTATGGTGTTCTTCATTATGGAAATATCTTATTTCTTCATCAGTTTTGAAAGATAGTTTTACATTGTCAGTATTCTGGTATCACTCTTGTTTAAGACTGAAATTCTTGCTTTTCCAGAAATTTATTTTTTTATAATGAGGGCTAAAGATCAAACTTGAGAAACTTCTGTCTAAAATTGACTGGTACTACTGTTGCACAATAAAATATACATGTGTGCTGGCAATCAAAAATTAGATTTGCCACTTCTCAGGATCTGCAACTCCACCCCCCAAAAAGAGAAATTTATTTTTATCAGTGCATCTTAACAAATCAGAATAATAAAAATTGTTTTTGGTATGCTGGTATATGCATGTAGCATATTGATTATTTTCATCTTTATTATTTCCTGTCTCCCTTATCTTCTCCTTCCCTTCATTCCCTTTTTTGTCTCTAAAGTCTGCTTTCTAGTTTCCTCTCATCTCTTCTTTTTGCTCTTGTTTTTTTCCCTTTTCTTTTAGATTGCTCCTCTAGGAGAAAACATGATACTTAACTTTGTGAGACTACCTTATCTTGCTTAGCGTAAGACTGAAATTCTTTAAGAAATTATCTTTTGCTGAGCATAGTAACACATGCCTATAATCTCAGCACTTGGGAGGCTGAAACAGATTGATACTTGTCCACACTGTGTAGAGGAAACAGCAAACTTTTAATTTGTTGTACTCTCATTTACTGTTTTCTGTGCTATTAGAGTCCTATTCAGGAAGACTTCTGCAGTGCCTACGTCTTCAAGAGTTTTCCCTGTTTTCTTACAAAAGTTTCAAAGTTTCAGGTCTTATACCTGGTACATTTTTTTCTCCTCAATCACGTTTTATTGGTATATTATATATAATGTATATATATTATATAATACATATAGATAGATAGATAGATAGATAACATTCATCATAGAGAATTTGTACCTGTAGGTGATATAACTTGATTATTTTTTTCCCATTGTTCCACCTTCCCTTCAACTCCTCCTCCCCTCCTCATTTACAAACATTTGTTTCCATTTTTTCTTTCTTTTCTCACTTTTTTTTTTTTTTACTTTTCTCCTCCTCCTGCCTTGCTCCTCTCCCCATCTGAACATTTCCTTCCTATTTCACAATACCTAGTAAACATTTTGGTTCTTATTTACACTTTCAGTTTCTCACACCAGAGAAACAATGTGGTATTTTATAAATGTATGTCTGATTTATTTCACTTGAGTGTGGTCTCAAGGTACATCCATTTACCTAGAAATGTCTTGAGTCTATCTTTGTGGCAGAATAGTATTCTATTGCATACAAGAACCCTCCTCCTCCTCCTCCTCCTCCTCCTCTTCTTCTCTTCTCTTTCTTCTCCTTCTCTTTTTCCTTTTTCTTCTCCTCCTCCTTCTCCTCCTTCTCCTTCTTCTCCTTTGTCGTTTTCGTCTTGTCTTCTTTTTTTTTTTGGTACCAGTGATCAAACTTAAGGTCTTGTGCTTGCCAGGGAGGCACTGCATTGTTGTGCTACATTCCTAGTCCCTACCTTTGTTTTTTTGTTACTGTTTTATTTTAAACTACATTTTTATCCATTTACAAGTTGATGGGCATTTGGGCTGTTTCCAGGATTTGGCTATTAAAAACTGTTCTGCTGTAAACTTATCTTCTGAATTTCTGCAGGATCTATTGTAATTTCACTCTTTTCATTCCTAATTGCACGGATTTGAGTCTTTTCTTTCCTTTTTTTGATAAGCTTGGATAAAAGTTCTTTGATTTTATTTAATCTTTCAAAGAACCAACTCTTTAATTCATTGATTTTTCTGTATTATTTTCTTACTGTCACTTAGTTAATTTCTGCTCTGATCTTTATAATTTCCTCCCTTGTATGAGGTTAGAGTTTGGCCTGCTCTTCATGTTGTAGAAGCTGGAGGTTCAACATTAAGTTGTTCATGTGCGCTTGCTCTGTTTTCCTAATATGGGTATTTATTGCTATAAATTTCCCACTTAAGACTACTTTCATTAGCTGGGCATGGTGGCTCATGCCTGTAATCCCAGCACTTGGGAGGCTGAGGCAGGAGGATCATTGCAAGTTTGAGACCAGCCTGGGCTACAAAGTGAGCCTGAACTGCATAGTGAGACCCTGTCTCAAAAAGACCAAAAAAACAAACAAACAAAAACCAAAAAAAAGTTCAGGACCAGCCTGGGCAACAAGTGAGATCCCACCTCAAAAAAAAAAAAAAAAAAAAAAAAGAAGGCTGCTTTCATTGTGTCCCACAAGTTCCAGTATGTTGTATTGCTGTTATCATTCAACTTTAAAAACTGTCTAATTTCTTCTTTCATTTCATCTGTGACCCATTGGTTGTTCAGTAAGGTGCTATTTAATTTCCATATGTTTATGAAGTTCTTGTGGTTTCCTTTGGCATGGATTTCCAATTTCATTGCACTGTGATCTGATACTATGCATGGGATAATTTCAGTTCTTTTGCATTTACTTAAGCATGTTCTATGAGCCAGTATATGGTCTGTTTTGGAGACTGTCCCATGAGTAGCTGAGAAGAATGTACATTCTGATGTTGTGTGAGGTGGAGCACTCTATAAATATCTACTAGGTCCATTTGTTCAAAAGTTTGATTTAGTTCTAATATTTCATTATTGATTTTTTTTTTGTCTAATTGAGCTCTCTTTTTGTGACAGTGGGGAACTGAGGTCTCCCAATACAATTGTATTAGGGCTTTTTTTTTTTTTGTACCGGGGATCAAACTCATTACCTCGTGCTTGCCAGGCAGGTGCTTATGCTGCTGAGCTAAATCCCTGGCCCTTGGGCTTGTTTGGTTTTTCATGTCCATTAATCTTCGTTTTATAGTTGGATGCACTGGTATTTGTTGCATATATATTTATGATTGTTACCTCTTCTTATTGGATTGTTCTCTTTACAAGGATGTAATGACCTTCTTTGTCTCTCTCAACAGTCTTGGCTTGAAATCCACTTTGTCTGCAAATAGAATAGCTACCCCTGCTTTTTTCCAGGTTCCTAAAGCATGGAGTTACTGCTTTGACTTTCAGCAAGTGAATTTATTTTTGAATTAAATGTGTTTCTTGTATGTTAGCACATTGTTGAATCTCGTTTCCTGATCCATTCTGTAAGTCATGTTATTTTCCTGTTGTTGACTCTCTTTTTTTCCTCTCTCTGTTGAATTGTTTGCTTTTCTTGTTGGATTCATTTTGTTGGAGTTCATGGAGTTGTAGTTCTGTATTCTCTTTCTAGAATGTCTTTCAGAATATTTTGGAGTTCTGGTTTTGTGTTCATGAATTTCCTCAGTGTTCCTTGCCCTGGAAGTTCCTTGCCTTGAAAGATAGTTTTGTGGCTGGGGATTTAGCTCAGTGGCTTAAGCACCTGCCTTGCAAGTGTAAGGTTGTGAGTTCGATCCCCGGTACCAAAAATAAATAAATAAATAAATAAATAAATAAATAAAAAATAAAAGAAAGTTTTGTATATCAGTCTGTGTTCGAGGTTGTTTTCTTTTAGGGCTTGAAATGCTTCAAGCTGTCCTTGAGGGTTTGTGTTGAGAAATTTGGTGTTATTCTGATGGGCTTTCTTTATGATTTGTTTCTTTTCTCTAACAGCTTTTAATATTCTAGTCTTGTGTTTGAAGTTCTGAAATTTTGACTATTATATGCCTTGGTGTAGATTTTTTAAAATCATGGCTAGTTGGAGTGTTACATTCTTCACTTATCTGTATGTCAGATTCTTTCTCTCTTCTTGGGAAGTTTTCTGCCATGATGTCTGTGAACAGGTTTTTTTTTTTTTAATATCATTTGTACTATCCTGCTTTTTCATGGACTCCAATCAATTTTAATTTGTTCTTTACATCATCTAGCAACTGCTGAATTGATATTCTTAGTGCCTTGCTAGTTTAAAAAAAATCTTTCTCTTCATGATTGCTAGCTGCAAGCCTGTCTTGTGTGTCTGAGATTTTGTTCTCATATTGGTTTATTCTGCTTTGGACACTTTCTATGAAAATTTTAGTCTCCTGGATATCTGCTTGAATGTGTTTTATAGATTCCATTTGTTTCCAATGTTGTGAATTCATGGTTTCCATCATTTTCCTAAACTCCTTTAATTTGTATTTGCTGTAGTCACTAAGCATGCTTTTCATTGCAGTCACCATCTCTGTAATTATCTAAGAAATTATTTCTAATTTTTTTTAGTGTTTTGTTCATTTGCTTTATTATTACTTCACAGAGACCAGGTGGGTGGCTTTTGGATTGTCCCATCTCATTGCCCCTGGCCTCACCTTTGGTGAACTGGAAATCTGGGGTTGCATTTGTTTTGTTTTTTTTTTAAGTCCATTTTATTCAAAGATAAACAGAAAGAAAAAAAAAACTACAACAAAATTTCAAAGCACTACAATGAGGAGTAACAGCGGTACATATGTTGCAGATTGTCGTCCCCAAATCATTGACCCAGAACAAAGACATCTGCCCTTTTTTTTTTTTTTTGTACCAGGGATTGAACACATGACCTTGCACTTGCCATGCAGGCGCTTATGCCACTGAGCTATAAAACATCTGCCTTCAATTGTCTGAACAATACCAGTGTAAATCTTTCTCTTCAGTGAACTCAGAGAAATCGGTCTTACAACTATCTTAACTATTTTTTTCTTTATATATATATGCATACACATACACATGTTTTTTATTTCAGCTTGTCACAATAAGGGGTTGCATCTCAAATGTCTTCTCATTTTGTGTTTCTTTTTTTTAATTTTAATTTGTGGGTTGATGCTTATGAATTGCCTATGGTGAGTAGCTTTGTTGTTGGTATTTACTACCCTTAGGAAATGACTGCTTCTTAAAGGTGGCTTCCAGGTGTGTCGGATTTTTGGGTTTTGAGTCTGTTGTAAGAGCCTATTTCTTCATTTATTGGGAATATGAAATTGCTGCCTACTTGACCTAAACCCTGGTTCTTTGGCACTGGCCCACAGTATTTTCTGTGGCCTTTAGACAATCTCAGTTTTGATATTCCAGGAAGAATAACTGGTTAGAAAAGTTATGTTACTTTAGATAAAGTGGTACAATCAGTAATAACAAACCACAGCCTGGAAAATGACAAAATGAGGTAACCATTAATTGCCTCTAACCATATGAACTATATTTGTGGTTATATAACAAGGTCTAAAAGAAACCAGAAAATTGTATGCAATAAATAAGCCCTCAATATGCCAATTTTATTCTCAGGGAAGAAAACTTAAAAGGGATTATGGGAAAAATTAGAGAAATAGAGGAGAAAGAGATTAGAAGCAAGACTGGAGGACAAAGGAAGATTATGCAAACTTTGGAAACTGGTGCAGAAGACAGGGAGGAAAAAGAGAAAAAAGAAATAAAAGAAAGAACAAAACAGAACAACCAACACAAAAAAACTATAAACTAGATTTACACCCATATAAAAAACAAGATCAAACAATGCAGAAAAAACCTACCAAAAACAAAACAAAAGAACAAAAAAGCAAGAAAAGAGAGGGAGATAAAAGTCTACTTCAAGCTTTGTTTCTGCTGTCATTGGTAGACAGAGTATGGAGACAAAGTCCAGATCTGTGTTGCTTTACCCCAGCAAGCCCGCAGTAGCTTTACAGTAGAATAGTGGATAGTCTGAGTGATCCTGCACCTTTATCCTTGCTGAAGTTCATGCTGATTTCCGGCCATGAGGCTGAGACTAGACCCATTCATCCTGAATCAGTCAGTGTGGGTTTGAACTCAGCTGTAAACTGCTGGGTGGAGCCAACAGTTGTTCTGAGTTTTGAGCTCAGTTGGCCCTTCTCCAAGATCGCCCCTGTCCAGTTGCCCTCCTGCAGGGTGGCCAAATCTGTTCCATTCACCAGCAGTGCAGTTCATACATAGCATTTCTGTCTCCATTGCGTTGCTGCATCTCTCTTTGGAGGTCTCAAGAAGAAGGTATCACCTGCCACTGCCTTCTTCTTTGTTGACGTTTCTCTCTCTGCTCTCTCCATGGGCTCCACTTCTTGCTTTATGACCTTTCTGGGTCCAAGGGACCCACTTCTCTCTTTCTTGTCTTCTTCAAGTTGCTATATTCCATTGTTTGCAAAGCAGATCTTTCACTGCTGCTTACCATTCTGCCATCTTGCTGGAAGTTCCACATCTGGACCTTTGAGCTATTTTGATGTTTTTTTTTCCCCCTATGATTTCAGTGGATTTTATTTAAGACGTATATTAGACAGTTGAATAATGTATGCATCTTCATGTAGATTTTAATTTAAATTCTTTTTATTATTTATTTTTGTTTTTTAAGATAGGATCTCATATAGTTCATGCTGGCCTTGAACTCAATGTTAACTGGGCTGGCCTTGAACTCCAGGCACTTCTCTTGCCTCAGCCTTCCCAGTGCTGATATTACAGGCATGTGCCACCATGTTAGCATGATTTTATTTTATAATCCTCCTACCTCAGTCTCTCCAGTGGTGGGATTGTAGCCTTGTTCTGTCATACTTAGCAAGGGCTGACATTCAGTAGATTACTGCAAGGGAGCTGCTGTGCTCCTTTTGAAACTCTGACCCAGAAGCAGGTTGTCTAGGAATGGTTTAGTGCCAGGTTTGCCAGGAATGTGCATTACACGACAGAAGAGAGGATGGCTGCCTTTCTAGCCTCACCTTGTTTCCCAGAATTAAGGAGACTGCATCTGATAGTTACTGTGGCTCAAGATGGAACATGCTGGTGGGGATGAGAGGGGGACCGCTTATCTGAGGCCAACTGAGTCTCCTTTGGTGTATTGTTCCAAAAATAGTTTATTTAGTTTATGAGTAAGGTAGCTAGTAGAAGGGCCTGAGATAGTTGGATAAGCAGCCTTATTGATTAAAATTAAGCATAGACAGTGAAGTAGGACTCTGGACAAAGACTAAATTTCTTCAGGCAGCATGGAATGCAGCACCCCCCCCCCTTTTTTTTTTGTTTTGGTACCAAGGATTAAACTCACAACCTTGAGCTTGCTAGGCAGGCACTTAAGCCACTGAACTAAATCCCCAGCCCCTCACCCCTTGTTAAAGGGAGTTGCAGCTACTCCCTAATAAGTTTCTGAATTTGGAGGCAATTGTAATACGAATTAACCAGTTCTTCTGAGATCCCAGAAGTGCCATTTTTATTTTATTTATTTATTTTTTTGGTACCAGGGGTTGAACTCAGGACTTTGCACCTGCTAGGCAGGCACTGTGCCACTGAGCTATAATCCTGGCCTTAGGGTTACTGTCATTTTTAATAACAGTAAAAGAGTAAAAGAGTAATGACATGGTTTAACTTTGTATTATAGGTTTATATGCATTTTGACTCTGATGTTTTCTAACTTAGTTAAATGTTATTGTTAGGCCTCCAGAACATTAATGTAATTTTCTGATTCTAATACTTATATTTTCTTAGTGTACTATCCTTATGCCTATTTATAGCACTTTTTTTTTTCTTAATCCATTTTATTCAAGGATAAAACGGGGAGTGAAAAGAAAAAAAACAACAAAATTTCAAAACACATCAATCAATTTTTTACTTTCAAGTCAAGTAAAAAGATATTTTTCTTTCCTCAACAATGTGTTTGAATGCTTTATTCCTTCTTAGATAAAACAAGTTCTATATGATGTACTACTAATACCCTAAACTTTAATTTTCTCAGTTTATTTTAATCATTATTGCATATTTTAATTTTGTTTTGTGAGCTGTATAGTTGCTATAACTATATAACAAACCACCATAAAAACTTAGTGGTTTCAAATAATTAGTTTTAGTAAGGGCATGTCTTTAATGGATAAGGAATATAAACATTTATGTATGTATGTATGTATGTATGTATGTATGTTTTTGGGACTGGGGATTGAACTCTTGACCTCATGCTTGCCAGGCAGGCACTTGTGCCACTGAACTAAATTTCTGGCCTGAACAATTTTAATATATGTACTGCTGAAGCAAGTGCCAGGAATGTAAACAGAACACTACGAGGAAGGTGGCTTGTGTTGCAGTGTCTCTGGTCTCAGCAAAAAAGTCTCACAGGCAGAGATTGATTCTAGCTGGGTCCTATAGTCATTTGGAAGTACATTCACATTCATGTATGGTGGGTGATGCTGGTACCTCAGCTGGACTATTAGCCAGAATAACTACCTCTACATTTGCTCTCCATGTGGTTGCTTTTTGTTTGTTTGAGACAGGTTTTCATTATGTAGTTCAGGCTGGCCTGAACTCACTGTATAGCCCAGTTGGCCTTGAATTTGTGGTATTCCTATTGCCTCAGCTTCCTGAGTACTGGTATTATAAGTAGCTCTATGTGGTTTCTGTATGGGTGAGTTTGGGCCTAATTTATTTATTGTTGGACATTGAACCCAGGACCTGCACATACCAGGTAATACTCTGTCACTGAGGTACATTATCAGCCTTTAATTTGAGCTTCTTACTAGTGTCATGACTGAGTTCAAAGAGGGAACTTAATATCAGTATTGTTCAGTCTGTGAAAAATCTCTGCTTGGATTCAGGGGGAGGGAACATAGACTGCATCACTTAGTGGAAAGATGTTGGATAGGGAGGGACATGTGGCTATTTTCTGGTTGAATTGTGTCCTTCATAAAGATACTCTGAAACGTTGAACCTCAGAATGGGACTTATTTGGAAGCAGAATTGTTGCAAATATCTAGAGAAGACTTAAATCCCCAAGAGGAGAATGCCCCATGCAGTGGAAGCAGACAGAGACTGAAGGCATTGAAGTGCTGTATCTGTGTACCAGCCATGACCAGTAATTGTTACAAACCACCAAAAGTTAGGAAGAAGCAAGGAAAGATTCTCCTACAAGTTACAGGCAGAACAATCTTGCTGATGCCTTGATTTTCAAAATCTGCCTTTAGAACTGTGAGATATTCTTTCTGAGGTTTTAAGCCTCCTGGTTTGCAGTACTTATTATGGCAGTTCTAGGAAACTAATATAAGGCATCTTTGGAAAATATTATGGATGTGTTGTTAAAATTTGATAGCTTTTTCACTTGTCATTGGGCTGCTCCTTTGGTCCCTGGTCTTATTAGCTGCTGGGCCACCACATTCATGTGGAGATTCTCATTGTCTGTGATGTGCTTCAGGGAGTCTGAATTACTGTGAAGCAGTGCATTGGGCTGAGGCACTGACTGAAGCTGTGGGGGGCATGGTGGAGGAGCTGTAGTGCACTGCATGCCGTCAGAACCCAGCTGAGCCTGTTGTTTGCATTAACAGACACTAGAACCTAAAGCATGATCTAAGCGATCCACTGGGTTGGGTCCTCAACCAGTTGTGATCAGTGGCTTTGTGGGGCATGCTAACGTCCCTAAGGCTAAGAAGAGCAGGAAGAACTATCTCAACACAAGCAGCAGCCTAAAGCCACTGTAGTCTCTGAGCTGGGTGAAACTTCATTATTGGGAGGAAGCAGTGGCTAAGGATGTAGTCATTGTTGATGGTTGGCAGGACAGTGTGGTACTGCAGATCACAGATGTCAAGTACAAGGTAGAGTGCACCCCCGCCCCCCTTTTCACTGAGCTGCACATGCATTATGATGGGCTCCTTTTTTTTTTTTTTTTTCCTTGTCTTTTTGAGACAGGGTCTCTCTGTGCAGCTCGAGCAGGCTTTGAGCTCACATTGTAGCCCAGGCTGGTCTCAAACTTGCAACAATCCTCCTGCCTCAGCCTTCCGAGCCCTGGGATTACAGGCATGAGCCACCATGCCCGGCTCATGATGGGCTTCTTGATGTGCCTCAAACTCAGCCTTGAACTTGGGGATCCTGTCTCTTCCACTGGTGCAAGGAACCTGGAGCTGTGGAACCTGGGACCCTCTTCATTGTCTTCCTCTTAGCTGTCTTCTACTTAGACCCAGAAAGTTGTGCAGGAATGTGTCTACACCTCATCCAATCTGACAATGGGCCATGGCTGAAGTTTCATTGCATTCCAGGCAGTGGGCGGCACTTTGAGTAGAGCCTGGGTTAGAAAGTATGTTCCTGATAGAATCTGAGCCTGGCATTGCATTTTGACCACAGCAACTCTACATTGAGAAAGTGATAGAGGACACTCCTTTTCATGGTCTTCCACAGCATTGGCAGTACGTATGACCAGACTGAGTTCCTATAGACTGTGCTGTATCCATACTGTGCCCCCTATACCATGGAGCTCACCTCTGCCAGAGCCTTCTCCAGAAGGAACTCACCAGCTATAACACTGACCTCACTTTGTGACTCAAAGTGTTTTCACATGGCTTGATATGTGGACTAGAGGGTGTGTTTCAAAGCAAGCAGCATGAAGGTCTGGCCACTTAATACCAAAGACAAAGTTCAACTTTCTTGATGTTTCTTTTTAGGAAGCCCTGGAGTCTGACCCACTTCATAAAAAACTGCTAGAGAAACTAGTTTTGTATCCACTGACTCAGGAGTGATCTATCGTGCATATTTCACTTCTTTAGTCTACAAAGGACTTACCTAATAAAATATATTCATCTCTACTGGCAACCAAAAGTTGGGTACATTTTTCTCATTAAGATGGCAGTAGCCTTGGCTCACATTAAACATGTATCCTGGCTTTCTTATTATCCATTATATTTTGTGGGGACTTAAAATAGGCATGTATCAGTTTGTCATCAATGACAGCATTCCAGAGGATCATGAAGATTGGACTTTCATTGGGGAAGAGGAAAGATGAAACATTTCTCAAGTATTTTTTCAAACTGAAAAGGGTTTGGGGTGAACTTGATTACACAGATGATGTCTTTCATGGAAGTCTAAATTACATTTTCATTTATTTAAATGCTTTAGAGATTGAACTGGGTGATCCCATTACCTATTCATAAAGAAGCTACCACCCACTAGGCCTTACCTAGTGTTTCTCATCCCTCTGATCACATAATACATGTATATGATTTAAAATGGAAATAGAGTTCTGTTTAATGGAATTTGATTAAAATCTGATAAGAAAGTCACTTACTTGTAGAAAATCTAGTTTAACCTTCCAAGAGGAAATCTAGACACTTAAGTAAAACCTTACATTTATTCCCTACCATAGTGACGGTGAACCTTTTAGAGCCTTCAATGGTAGCAAATATCCACCTGTGGCACATGTGCCGTAGGTTCACCACTCCTGCCCTAGTACTTATGTTCCAGATGTCTTTGTCACAAGACTATTCATAATGTTTATATCGTAAACATTATGAAATAATGTATATATAAAATATATATTACTAGTCAAAAGAAAAAAAGTTACAGTTTTTTGTTCCACTTGTATGAGATAAATGATATAGTACTTGCTTGTTTTGCTCATTTATACTTTTTTTGGTAAATAACAGAGAGACTGTTTTATTAGTCATTGTTCTAGTTTATATGTTAATTATTTTGATGAATGAGTATGGTATTTTAACACATTTCTGCCAGCTAGAACCACCAGTGGTACATGCATGACTGTCCCATTCGGTGGCTTGTACATTGGTGGTAGAAGCATGGAATAGTCATCCACATACCATGCTAGTGGTTCGAGCCTCCTAGCAGTGAGACATGGATTATGGACCCATTGTGAACATGTTAAAAAATGGTGATTAGTATATATAGCTGCAGAGGAAAATTGGAATAGAAAGTATATTTGTTGAAATGTGTTATTTTAACAATTAAAATTAATCAGAAGTCATGATGAAAGTATCATTTACCTCCTAGTCACACAGTTTTGTTTTTATGGCATCAGGAGATTCATAAAAAGTGTGGTTTATCTTTGACCTCTTATGTTCTTTTGTGGTGACAAGATGAATATTCATGAAATAATGTCTTTATGCCTTAAGGAATTGAGAGACAGTATATCTAATGGTTAATAACAATGTAAGGGTGATATGGCAACAGATGGCATTATGGAGTTTATTACATGATAACATCAAGATCTGAGAATAAACATAGGGTTCTTAATGTAAAAATATTTAATATAAACAAAAAGTACCAAAGAATAGGAGAGGAAATTATGACTAAGCAAACAGTTACAAATACCTCAAAGAATGAGTGCTGTTTGGAAACAGCACATTTCTTAGACTAAATTTTGCAGTGAAGTGTGATAAAAGGATTACTGGATAGACAAGTTTGGAAAATACAGTCCTATTTTGGAAAGTGCATTCCTCTAACTTCTACTTTAGCTGGTGTATAATAATGCAGTAATGTCTCTGAGAAATTCTATAATAAAAAAAAACCTATGGGCTTTCAGGTTTAGGATTTACTACATAGCTGGAAAAACTTCTATAGGGCACCCAGAAGGGCAAACATTGTTTTAAATGAAAAGTTCTAGTTACAAGAATGTGAGGGAAATGCCCCTGGGCCAAAAATACAGCCAGAAAATGGAAACTACCAGATAACCTTTATTTTTATTTTTTTTCCAGATAACCTTTAAGCCTGCTCTCTCTTTGTTTTTTGTTTTGTTTTTACTGTGTGTGTGTGTGTCTGTGTGTGAGACTATGTGATATATGTTACTTTTTCGATGTTTTTAAATAATCAAAATAAATTTTGTATAACTGAATTTCATTTTTATTTTCTTTCTTTTTCTTTGAGACAAAGTCTTGCTATGTTTTCTAGACTGGCCTTGAACTCTGTGTAGCCCAGGCTGGCCTCATATTTGTGACAGTCCTCTTGTCTTAGATTCCTGAGTGCTGGGATTACAGATGCCTGGCTACTATATGAATTTCAGGTGACAGACTTGAGAAAAAATTTATAAGGGGCAAAGATAATGATAAAAGGTTTGCCTGTCTAAGAAGACATTGTAGTTCAACCTTCTTTGTGTCTTTTAATTGGTTTTGACTTGAAATCCACTTTTTCCACAAATAGAATAGCTATCCCTGCTTTTTTCTGGGTACCTGTCACATGGAGTATTGTTCTTCATTCTTTTGACTTTCAGTCTATGAATTTTTCTTTGAATTAAATATATTTCTTGTGTGCAGCACATTGTTGGAACTTGCTTCTTGATTGTTTCTGCCAGTCTGTTTCATTAATTGGTGATTTGAAACAATTTACGTTGATGGTTATAACTGATATGTATTGACTTATCCTTGTCATGTTATTTTCCTGTTGTTCGTTCCCTTTTATCTCTCCTCTTTTTAATTGCTTCTCTTGCCTGGTGGATTTATTCTGTTGGGGTTCATGGAGTTGTGGTCCTCATTATCTCTTTCTCCTTCAGAACATTTTGGAGTTCTGGTTTTGTGTTCATGAATTTCCTCAGGTGTTCTTTGCTCTGGAAATATATTATTTCTCCATCAATTTTGAAAGACAGTTTTGTGGGGTACAGCAATCTATATTGAAGGTTAGTTCTTTTAGGACTTGAAATAATTCATTCCATGCTGTCCTTGACTGAAGGGTTTATGTTGAGAAATCTGCTGTGATTCTGATGGACTTTCCTTTATAGGTGATTTTTTTTCTCTAACTTTTAGTACTCTATTCTCTTAAAAAAAATTTTTTTTTTAGTATTTTGTTCTTGCATTGAATTTCTGAAATCTTGACTATTATGTGGCTTGGTGTAGATTTGGTTTTTAAAATCATGGTAGTTGGAGTTCTATATGCCTCACTGCATGTCAAATTCTTTCTCCCTGCTTGGAAAGTTTTCTGCCATGCTGTTGATAAACAGGTGTTTATGTCTTTTTTCACCATCCCTTGTTTTTTCATTGACTCCAGTCAATCTTATGTTATTCTTCTTTGCATTGTCTAGCAGCTGTTGGATTGATTTTTCATGGTTTCTTGCTATTTTTAAGATACCTTTCTTTTCATGACCGCTAACTGCAATCCTGTCTTCTGGTATTTTGCCTTTACATTGGCTCATTCTGGTATATATACTTTTCATGGAATTTTTAATCATCCATATGTCCACTTAAACCCATTTTATGGATTCCATTTTTTCCCTATGTTTGGTGTTCATGGTTCTCACCATTTTCCTAAACTCTTCTATTTTTAAATTGGTATCTGCTCTAAAGTCACTAACCATGTGTTTCATGGTGGTCACTGTCTCTGTAGTTATCTGAGAAATTATTTCTCACTTCATTTTTTTTCTAGAGCCTCATTCATCTGCTTTGTTACTTCCATGGTTACCACTTCAGAGAATCTAGGCAGGTAGTTTTCAAATTGTTCCACCTCATTTTTCCCTGGTTTGCTTTTGGTGAGCTGGAAGTCTGGGGCTACATCTTATTTAAATGTCTTCTCATTTTCTGTTTTTTTAGTTTAATATCTGGGTTGATGCTTGTAAATTACTTATGGGAAGTAGCTTTATTGCTAATCTTTAAAATCCTTAGGAATTGACTACTTCTTGGAGAAATCTTCAGATGTTGCTAGCTTTTGGGTTTTGAGTCTGTTGCAAGATCCTACCTTTTGAATTCACTGGGGATGAAAAACTGCTGCCTATTTGGCCTAGCCCTTTGTTCTTTGGCAGTGGCAAATTGTATTTTGTATGCCCCTTAGGGAATCTCAGTTTTGGCATACCCGGGGAAGGGGGAAGCACCTGATTAGCACAATTATGTCATCTTGGTTAAAGTAGTATGGTCAGGAATAACAATAATATCAGAGACAGCCTAGAAACTATTAAGTGTTAATTAGCCATCTTTAACCATGTGAACTAGATTTGTGGTTATTGAACAAAATCTAAATCAAGAAAGAAAATTATATACAGTAAGTATTACCTCAGTAATAGGAAAAATAAAGTTCACTTCATGATGTGTATCTGCTGTCACTAGTAGACAAAGTATGCAAGGTCCACATCTGTGTTGATTAATCTCAGCAAGCCAGCCAAAAATTGATACTGGGTAGTGGATAATCCCAGCAAACCTGTACACTCAGTTCCACTGAAGTTCAGGCTGGTTTCTGGCTGTGAGGATAAAACTGTATTTGTTCA
Source organism: Hydrochoerus hydrochaeris (assembly GCA_004027455.1). Classification (NCBI taxonomy): domain Eukaryota; kingdom Metazoa; phylum Chordata; class Mammalia; order Rodentia; family Hydrochaeridae; genus Hydrochoerus; species Hydrochoerus hydrochaeris. The sequence continues at coordinate 252,298 of PVLA01002035.1, forward strand.
GCCTGCAATACTCCATGTTCCTCCTACAGCCTTGAACTTTGTTCTGCCTCACGCTGAGACTTGAAGCCACTAGTTGGAGCCAGCCTACAGATGCTGCTCTGAGTTCTGAGCTCATTTGGCTCCTTTCCAGTTGTTCTCTGTTGGTATGTCTGAACCTAAATAACTCACCAGCTACTGCAGTCTGCTGTGACCAGTGCTCCATTTCACTGGTGTGTTTCTCTGTGAGGGCTGGGGTTGCCAGTATTCATCTCAGGTTTGACCTGCCCCTCCCACACAGTGAGTCAGAGGTCAAGGAGAAAGTGCCACTTGCCATCACCTCCTTTGTTGCGTTCTCTTTGCCCTCCTTGTGGACTTCAATTCTTAGATCCTTGCTATATTGTGGGGACCTGCTTTCTTCCTATTTTCTTCCTCTTGTTGCTGTATTTCAGTCTCTGAAGACCAAGTCTCAGAGAGGCTGTTTCTCTGCTGTTCAACACACTGCCATTGTCCGGGAAGTCGAATGGGTCATTCTTTACCACAGATATCCTATCATCTGGAGAGGTAGTCACTAATGTCACCATAGGAGCATTCTATGAGGATTAGAAGGAAGAAGGACATGAGCCTGAAGACTGGAGTTGAGATTGATTGTCACTTGGAATGTACAGGAGCCAGACAGGTATGTGGCATGATTTAGAATGAAAATGTCTTCAAAGGCCTCCTGTGCTCATAGGTATGGTTTTGGAATGTGACTTGACATTATAGTTTGAGACAAAAACTAAAAAACTACAAGGAGAAATAATCAAATTCACTATTACAGCTGTAATTTACAAGCGTAGCAAACAAAATCAGCAGCTCTATAGCTTAATAGTACCTTCTATCAACTGGATTTAATTTTTTTTTATTTAAAGAGGAAAAAAAACATGTAAAGGGTAGAGATAATACAGAATTTCAAAAAAAAAAGATAAACAATAAGAAATCACTAGTTGATAAATTACATATTGTTCTCTTAGAAATAGTTGTTCAAGTTACAAAATTAAAGCATACAAAGTAGATATTCAAACAGTGAGACTGTAAACAGCTACACATGCATGAGTCTCTACATGTATTGCTATCCTTTCTGTATTAGAGGGAAAAACAAAACATAGCAAGACAAAACAAATTCCTATAAAAACATGAAACCAAAAAGTCATTTAAAACCACAGTACAAGGTAATCTACTATGATTACTGTGTTGTTTCTTATTATCTTCAATAGAATTGTCTATATCATCAGGAATAATTGAATATAGCAGTACATAACAATATTAGTAAAAATAAAACATTGTAGACAGTATAAAACTTCAAAGGTAGGTAATAATCAAACCAGAGTGGGTATCCTAGTGAATCTTGTCATCTTCAGTGTAGTTGCCTATACTCTCAGACTTGATACTATCAATCATAACAGCTTTGAATAAAATCTATCAATACAAAACAGTGATCTAACAAACCAGATTTGATTATGATCAGTCATGGTAAAACAGTGTAGGTTATACAGAGCTTTAGATTAATAAGTTAATAGGAAATTAAGGGTGATTACTGTACTATATCCTGTTATTTTTGGGATAACTGTCTGTGCCCTCAAATCTAGTATAGATGAATGATTGGAACAGAATATAATCCATCTAAGCAGAGTGGTATGAGTAATGTGGGTTTTAAATCCTGGTACACTATTAACAATATAGTGTATCAAGGCCATCTGTGTTAGAGATTCTAGCCAACCTTCTCTGCCTCATTTCTGCTATGCTATTTTTCTGCCTTTGTTTGTCTATAGTTTTCTCCTTCAGTCTACTGCCTGCCCTGTTGATTGAGGCCTTTCTGCCACTGTTCCTAAAATTTTGGCATTTTTTTTCTCTCTCTCTAGAATGTCCTTCAGTATTCTCTGTAGGGTTGGATTGGTGGTCACAAACTCGCCCAGTTGCTCTTTGTCATGGAAGCATCTTGTTTCTCCATTAATTTCTAGTGACAGTTTTGCGGGGTACATCAATCTGGGCTGGAGGTTATTTTCTTTCAGGGCTTGGAATACTTTGCTCCAAGCTCTTCTTGATCTGATGGTTTGTGTCGAGAAGTCTGCCATGATCTTGATGGGCTTACCTTTATAGGTAATCTGTTTATTTTCTCTGACAGCTTTTAATATTCTGTTTTTATATTGAATTTCTGGTATCTTGATTATTATATGTCAGGGTATAGCTCTGTTGTGGTTGTAGGTGGCTGGAGTTCTGTATGCCTCACGTACCCAATGTCATTTTCTTTTCCCATGCTTGGGAAGTTTTCCTTAATTAATTCCATGAATAGCCTTTGTAATTTGCCTGTTTTTATTCCTGCTTCTTTGTTCATGTTTCTTATTCTTAAATTATAGATTCTCTTGTCTTCTAGCCTTTTTATTATTACTGCCTGTTTCCTTGTTATTTTTAAGAGATCTTTCCTTTCATGATCACACATTGCAAACTTGTCTTCAAGTTTTGATAGTCTATCCTTAGTTCCTTTTAAGGAGTTTTGCCAGCTTTCAATGGAGCTTTTAATTTCCTGGTAATCTCTTTGAATCTGCTTCATGTATTCTAGATTTTCTTTATATTCTTTGTCAAGTGTTTCTCTCCTTTTTTTGTGTTCCTCCCTGCTTCTCTCTGTGTCTTGAGAGGTGCTTAGCATTTCTTTTATTAATCTACTCAAATCTTGCTTTACCTGATTTAATATTTCAGTTTTGAGCTTGTCTACAAGGTCTTGAAGATATCTCTTAATGTCTATTGAAGCCATGTCTGTTGTTGCACGTTTGCCGCCCTCAGTCTCCCTTGTTTTTCCCTCTCCTGGATCAGTGATCTCAGGGTTCTGGGCTGGGGGCCTCCTCTTGCCTCTCTGTCCTGTCATGGTCCTAGCTTCCTCCACACAGGTGTGCAGTATAGGTCCCAGCCCCCTTCCCTGTCGGCCACGGTTCCTCTGAAGCATGCTGGTGAGGGACCTGAGGTGTGAGCAGGGGCTGCATGTGCTGGCCCCTCCCCACCGGGCCAGCCAAACTTCAGGGGCCTTCACCAGGTTAGTGCATGCTGGGTACAAGGAATCAATTTGGGACAGCTCTTTGGGTCCCAGCCAGGGGCATGACCCAGTCCAAGCAAATCCCACAAATCTGCTCTGGGGATGGAACAACCAACTGAAGTCACCGTCGCTCCCAGTTCAGGCTCCTCCTGCCTGACTCCAACATGTTGCCCATTTGGTTGCGCCTTTCCTGTGGGGAGGTCTCATTCCCAGCACTGACCATGGATTAACGAAGGTCCCTTTACCTGCTCTGCTCTCTTTTGGGCTCACCAACCCCCAAATTCCGTGTGTCTGTGGCTCCTGTTAGTGGCAGTGAGAACGACTTTGGGTGGCTCTGCCGGCTGGCATGGATGTTGGAATTCAGGCCAACACAAACTTGACGGGTTGCAGTGAAAACGCTGTGTCCGGTAATTTTAGGTGTTCCAATTGTAGCCCTGAGACTGTGTGTTTGACGAGCTTTTTTATGTTTTAATTTCTTCCCGTGTCAAGAGGATCCATCTCCCTCTGTCTGGATCTCTCCAGGATGTTTTATTCCAGCATATGAGGCTTTGTATTTTGTTGCTCACTGATTGGCCATCTTTAGCTTCTTATCCAGAAAACCTGGATTTAATTGTTGTTTATGGAATACTTCATTCAACATCAGGAAGCACATTCTTCTTAAGTTCATATAAAATATTCACAAGAGACCACATTGTGGGACATGCAACATACTAAAATTTATGTTCACAGACAAGAGTGTAATTAAGTTAAAAATCAGTGATTTAATGTTTATACACATTATGTTGTATAGTTAGAAAGGTCATTGAAAAATTTAAAAATACTTGAAGATTAAACAACATAGTTCTAGACAAACTTGGCACACACCTATAATCTCAAAACTCAGGAGGCTAAGGCAGAAGGAGTACTGTAGTTTGTATTGCCTGCCTTGTGCTACATAGTAGATTTAAGGCCAACCTGAGTGAGACCATGATTTAAAACCCAGCCCACAAGAAACCAAACCACACCACACCACACACCACACAAATTTCAAGGGAAAGTAAAAATATTATCAACCTAAGGGAAATGAAAATCAGTCAACGCAGTGCTGACAGTTAGTTTATAGAACTGAAGACTTATGTTAGAAAAGAAAGATACAAAATCAGTAATCTAAGGATCCTTTTAGGGAATTAGAAATAGAAGCACTTTTGTAAAAAGCTAAAGCAAGCAGAAGGAAATAGATACAAATTAGAGTAGAAATTTACGGAATTAAGCCTGGCAAGCACAAAGTCGTGAGTTCTATCCCTGGTACCCTCCCTGCATCATTCTTTTTTTTTTTTTTAATTGGGAATCAAATTCGGGCCTTGTGCTTGCCAGGAAGGCATGTTTGCCACTGAGCTACATCCCCAGAAAAGAAAATTAATGGAATTAAAAACAGAAAGACAATTGAAAAAAATTGATGAAGCTAAAAATGCTTCAAAATGTTCAATGAAGTTGATAGACTTGTACTCAGAGTGTCTAGTACAATAGAGAGAAGACACAAATTACCAATATCAGAAGTGAGGGTAGTATTTTTTTCCTTCAAAATTCCATTGTGATAAACAAACATAACAGTTATTTTTTAAAATCATCTCAAGTGTACAATTGAGTCATACTAAATATATTTGCATTGTTGTATATGCATCACTATCCATGTCTGGAAATTTGTATCTTCTTAAATTGAAACTCAGTACCCATTCAACAAGAATTCATCTCCTCCTCTGGCAGCCTCCATTTTATATTATATGTCCATGGATTTGACTAGTCTAGGTACTTATATAAGTGGAATCACACAAAATGTGGCTTTTTAAATCATAATGTTTTCAAGGTTTATCTGTGTTGTAGCATATAATCAGAATCTTGTTCATTTTTAAAAGGCTAAATGATATTCATCAATGAATGTTTGGGTTATCTTCCCTTTTTGACTGTTAAAAATAATGCTGCTATTGTAACAGCAAGGAGCCATATAGGTGTAGCCACAGAAAGTTGAGATTCATATCCACACCAACAGAGAAGAGCCATATCATGATTTTATATAGATAAAAATAAGTTTATTATAAAAATACTGCAAATATGAACATAGTCAAATAATATATATTACCACACAATGAGGCAGGAACAGCACTAAAGATGGTGAATACCCTGGGGAAGGATCGTGTATGAGATGGCGCCTTCGGTAGGTGAGAAGCAAAACACTACACTGTACCCAGTTTGTTCCATAAATGCTGTGTTCAGACAAAAGTGACTTGGTGCCAGTAGGTCTGCGTGGCTGAAGGGATTGTTCTCAGCCTTGGCTAGAGCCTGGGAACGGTCAGTTCTTTATGTGTGTTAGTGGTTATCTCTATACATTCCTTTCCCAGGAGGTAGTCGGCCTCTCTGTAGAAAGGCTGCAGTCAAGGTCATTTCAGTGAACACCTGCACTTTGTAGAATCTGTTTTAACCCTTTGCCTGACAGCTATTACACATGTGTATATGTACATGTTAAAATGCTTGTTTTGAATTTTTTGGATATACAGTCAGAAGTTGAGTTGCTGAATTTTATAATTCTATATGTGTTTAATTTTTGAGAACCTACCATACTGTTTTCCACTGTAATATTTATTTACTTATTTATTATTACATAAATAAATATTTATGTAATATTTATTTCCAGCTGTAATATTTATTTTCTCATTAGCAGTGCCAACATTTGTATTTTGTGTTCTGAAAATAGCTATCTTCATGTGAAGTGGTATCTCATGGAGGTTTTGATCTGAATTTTATTAGTGATTAGTAATATTGAGCACCTTTTCATATGCTTATTGGCCATGTATCTATCCTTTGAAGAATGTTCACATATTTTTATTGCTTCTTTTTAATTAACAAGCCATATTTTATATATTGTTATTGTACAATATTTCAGTACATGTGTACAGTGTGCTGATTAAAACAGAATTACCATTTGGATCTCCTTTATATTTTGAATCTTCTGGTGCTTTTCTAATTCTTCATGAAATATACAATAGGTGTAAACTGTTGTCACTGTCTTGTACTGTATAACACTAGAACTTGTTCTTCCTATCCGACCATGTTGATACCTGTTACCTAACCCTCCTCCTCTTTATTCCCTCCCCCTTCCTAACCTCTAGAAATTACTATTCTACTTTCTACTTTTATGAATAATGCCTCGAAATATGGAATTACAGTCACTCTCTTTTTGCATCTGTCTGTCTCTGTCTCTGTCTCTGTCTCTGTCTCTGTCTCTGTCTCTGTCTATCTACCTGGAAGTTAAACCAAGGACCTTTGTTCAGAGCTACCTCCCCAACCCCTTTTTACGTTTTATTTTTATTTTGAGACAGGGTCTCACTAAGTCACTAAACTGCCCAGCCTGGGTTCAGATTTGCAAGCCACTTGCCTCACACTGGGATTACAGGTATGTGTCACCATGGCTTGCAGTATCTCTTTAATATTATGGTTTCAGTTCCTTTGGATATATATTTAGAAGAAGGATACCTGGAACTCACAGTATATGTGTTTATGGAGTGAGATACCTGATTGCGATTTTGATTTACAGTTCCCTGATAAGTGATGTTAAACATTTTCCCCATATATTTCTTGATCATTGTATTTCTTTTTTTCAGAAATATCTATCTATATGAATTGCCTATTTTTAATTGGATTATTTATGTTGCTAGATAAGTGGTTTGCAGATATTGTTTCCTTTCTATAGATTGTCTCTTCACTCTGATGATTGTTTTCTTGGCAATACAAAAGATTCTTAGTTTGAAATCCCTTTTATCTATATTTGCTTTTGTTTTTTACTCTTTAAAAATAATTTTTTCCCCCAGTACTGGAGATTGAAGCCAGGGCCTCACACATTAGGTAGGTAGTGCTCTACTACTAAGCTACATTACTATTCTTTATTTTTTTAGGGGAGGGTTGAGACAGGGTCTTGCTTTGCATTGCAAGCTGGCCTTAAACTCACTATGTAGCCCATGCTGGCCTTGAACTTAACAGCAGTCCTCTTGCTTCAATATCTCAAGTCCTGGAATTACAAGGGAACCAAGGCAGGCAATCCTATAGTCTGCACAACAACCTGGCTCTGTCTGACTGCCTAGCTGTCCTCCACCCTCACCAGGGCCCCAGATGAGATGCTTGTAGCCATTCTTAGCCCTAGAGTCCTTGGGTTTTGTAAAGGCCTGCTTGAAGGCATACTGCTTGGGGGTGGACTTTATCGTTGAGGAATTTGGCCATCAGGTCTGCCTCATAGCCAATCTCAATCTTACTGGAAATCTCTAGCTGAGAGTCCTGCGCTATGGAGTTGAGGAAGTGTCTCTTGCAGTTGGAATACTGTACTTGATGCTGTACTTGTAGCCTGCATGAAGTAGATGAACACCATACCCTCAAAGGGGTTACCCTCATGGGTGTGCTTATAGAGGACGATGTGATAGTGGGCAGTATCTTGGGGTACCTGGGAGAGGAGTTGGGCCACATCTGTGGGCCCTGTATGTACCAGCTTGATAGTCTCCTGCTCCAGGTCCAGCTTCAGCTGGATATAGCTGATGGTCTTCTGCTTGAACCACTGAAGCACCCTCTGGGCCTGAGGTTGCAGGGGCAAGTTGAGGCCCTGCAGTGTGTGATGCTTGCTTTCCATGCTGATCTCTATTTTCACCTCACTGATACAGATCTGCTGGAACTCTCTCGGTCTTAGCTGAAGTCAGAGGGGGAAGGGCAGCACAGAACAACAGGTCCTTCTGGTACCCAGCAAAGGGACAGGTTATCCTTCATTGTGCCAAAGGCTTGTCTTTGATGTGGCTGCCCCCAGACTCCTTTGCTGTGCCCTGTGTGGCAGCATAGAGCATCTTTAGTTGCACGGGGAAATTATCAGGGGACCAAGAAGTTACTTGAAGCCTTTAGCATTCTGTGAGTCAGTATGGTAGAGCATGTAGTAGGCCTGATGGGCATCCTACGTTGGCAGCACAGCCCTGTTATAACCCTGGTCCAAGCAGCCCATGGGTACCTATGAAGCACCCAGCATGAGCTACTTGACTTTGTTGATATCTTTGATGAGCTGATGCTGTGATTAAAGGTGTGTTATTACTGAATCAGTAAACTGGTTGGTTTGGTACCACTCTAATTCCAGTAGTCTGGATAAGATAAAAGGAGCAGGAAGATGCTTGTTAAGGTCTGTTGTTGCTTTTGCTGTTTTCTGCCTCCATGAACTGTTGCCCTTCTGCCATTTGCGACCCTGCCTTGGCACCAGCCAATTATAGACTGAAACCTCTTCAAACTGTGAGCTAAATAAACCTTTCCTCCTTTAACTTTGAGAGTTGGGTATTTTGTCTCAGCAATGAGAAAAGTAACTATAAGACACCATGTCTCAAAAAACCATCCCCCTACCCCAAGTAAAGATCATCATGGTGGAATGAGGATATTTTGCAACAGCTGTTTCTTAATTTGTTAGATACAGGTATTCTTCAGACTACTGTAATCTGCTGTCTGCTTCCTCACTATGAAGTGGACTCACTGAAATCATTTTTTTTTTAATTGGTACTGGGAATCGAACTCACAACTGCATGCTTGCAAGGCAGGTGCTTATGCCGCTGAGCTAAATCTCCAGCCCTGAAATCGTTAATGAGCACATCTTTTGCCAATTTTTGATTTTCCTTACTCTCCCTAGTAGTTAAGTCTAAATAACTCCAACCAGATTGCCTATGTTATGTTTAAATCTTACTAATGTTAATGGACTTATTTACATTTTGTTGTGTCTTTGTTGCTCGCTTATGAAACGGGAAAAACAACATCTACTTCATAGCATTTCAATGATTAAATGACTTAATACGTAAAGAGTACTTACAACAGTGCCAAGTACAATTTAAATGGTCAAAAAATGTCCCCTGATATTTTTTTCTTCTCTCATTGAAACTTGTTTACTAAACCTGTATAGCACCATACAGTGGGAGTTGCATGGAGTGTAGAGATTAGATGGCACAGAAGACTGCTTACAACTGTACTGCAGAGTTCCTGAAAACCATAATATGTGGAGACTGTTATACTTGTTCTCACTATTATACTTGTTTACAACTATTATACAGTTAACAAATATATTAAAGGGGATGCTACTTTAGGTACTTTTCCATCGAACTGTATGAAATGTAGGAAAGATTAACAGGAAAGGACTGCTTTTAATTGTGCCTCCTCCATGCTTTGCATATAGGCTTACACAATAAATATTCAGTAAATATGAGTTGACTGAATGATATAATACATGTAAAGTGCTTAGAACAATGCCTGACATACCTCAGATCCTCAGAGTGCTTGCTGATACCTTTCTCCCTCTCTCCTCTTTGTTTTGAAACAAGAGCTCACTATGTAGTGCAGACTGTCCTTCTACTTGCTTATTTCAGGCTGGCCTTGAACTCACAGCGATCCTTTTGCTTCACCTTCCCAAATGCTCGTATTACAGTTGTGTGCCATCATACATTTTGTTTCATAAACTGACAGTAAAAATGAGCCTAATAGAAAATTACACCAAGATTTTGGTCTGTATGCTGTTCTTGGTCTGCTTATCTCAAGAATGGTAAATGAGCTGTTTGGTTGGCAGCACCTCTTATTTCCATAAAGGCCATCTTTATGGGAATAAGAGCAAGAAAAATTTAAGAAGAGAACAGAAGAAAGCAGAAAGAAGGGTAGGTATAGCACATATTAGAGAAGTGGGAGTGAGTAGCAGGCACTTTGGAGAAGCCAGTAAGAGACCGAAGATAAAACAGTTTTGCACTCTGTTGTGGTGATGGAAAAAAGTCTTTTGAGTCCTCATTAGTCTTTGAAAGTGTTTGGACTTCTGTAATAAAAGCTATTCCTCTGGTTTCTGTACTTTTTGAAGAAAGATTATAAAGTGATAGATTGTAAGCTGTTTATATAAAGTAACTATATGTAAGCAAATTCTAACTATGTTACAGAAATTACCTTGTGCATATTTCTGCAAACAGATATGAAAAAATAATAGGATATGCTCCACTGTTCTAAGGAAGGGAAAAAGATGGAGCTATAAAATGATTGGTGAATCTTAAAAGAGAAAATAGTTATTTGTTTATGGCTGAAATGTAGATATTATGAAATGTTTAGTACACGTGATTTTTTAGAAATTTGACATTCGATATTTAGAGATCTGTCAGACTTTTGACTTGTGATCAGTAAAATGCCTTTAACCTGGGGGAATTTTGTGCTTTAGGTATAAGATTCACAGTATGATTCTGGAAGTAATTAATCATAGCTGAGATTTTTTTCTCAGCCATAATTTTGGATCTAAAACTGGGATCTGAAGTCTTTAAAAATACTTATTCATTTTTTCTCAGTACCAGGAATCAAACACAGGACCTCCCAACCTCACACTTGGCACACAGGCACTGTGCTACTAAATTTATATCCCTGGCCCAAAAATAGTTATTGTTTTGGGGGGAGTTATGAACATCCTTAATTCTAATAATGCATAAAGTGATATAATAAACGGAATGTTTCTCATGGAAGATCTTATTCAAAATATTACAGTAGTAGCTAAAGATTTTAGAATAATGAGACATATAACTCCCATAGTAGTGATGGCAAACCTTTTAGAGATTTCAGAGATCAGCAGCATGCTGCAGTACATGTAGGTTCACCATCACTGGCACAGTACAAAATTTGCCCCTTCAAAATGTACAATTTCAGTTGCATTTATCATATTCACAAGGCTTTAAAGTCATCACTACAAACTCTCCTAGAATGTATTCGTCACTTCCAAAAGAAACACTTTATCCATTAGAAGCCATTCTCCATGTTCTTCCCTGGCCAATGGAAACTACTGATCTTTCTCTCTCTGTAGAATGTCTTGTTCTGGACATTATGATGTCCTATTCTGGATGTAAGAATGGAATAATGGCCGGGGATATAGCTCAGTGGCACAAGTGCCTGCTTGGCAAGCATGAGGTCATGAGTTCCATGCCTGGTAAAAAAAAAAAAAAAAAGGAATAGTATAATATCTGACCCTTTATGTGTGATTACTAAGCTCTTTTTTAATGATAGGCATAGCATTTTCAAAGTACTATATGTTTACTTTAAAAAATAAATGCGTAACACCTCTAGGGGGTAAACAGGAACTGTGTGACTCAGTTACATTGTCAGATTTATTATACTTCTATGACATCAGTATACTCAAAGAGTTGAGATAGGAAGTTCATAGGCAGTAGGGTAAAGTGTGAAAAAGTAAGAGTTAAAGGAAAAACAGGATGTAATGAGCTTCCTTTTGGCAAGAACTTCCATCTTCTAATAATTTGCTGAAATGACCAATATAAAGGGGAAAATGAGAGGAACCCAATGTATGTTCTCTAGGCCTTTTAGAAAACATTGAATTTGGCCACATAAGTGTGAATCTATATAAAGAGTTATATTGTAGCTATCAGGGCAATTGATACTGTTAAAAAAAGAATGCTATGCAAAGGAAATCATGGCAAAAGTGGAGGTGCCTGTGGTGTTACATAGTATGCTGTTGGCATTGTTGTAAACAACCAAGATAAGGGGAAAATTCTTGGTAAGAGAATTAATGTGTGTGTTAAGCATATTAAGAGCCTAGATAGCTTCTCTAAAAATTTTTAAAAAATTTTTTTGGTTTTTTGAGATAGGGTCTCTCCTTGTAGCCCACTGTAGCCTCAACTCATGTTCCTGCCTCAGCCTCCCAAGCACTGGGATTACAGGTGTGCACCACCATGCCTGTCTGAAGCTTATTTGTTACTGAAAGATACAGGGTAAACATCTTTTTTTTCCCCCTTTGTACTGGGAATTAAACTCAGGGCCTTGTACTTGCCAGGCAGGTGCTGTGCCACTGAGCTACATCCATGGTCCTCTTGCTGAAGTATGTGAAGTGACTTATTTTGCAATAGGTGTATATGCAGCTTGTTAGAAAATGGCCAGATATTTATGAACTATTTGTATTGAGTTGAAGATAGTCTCTCTAAAGTCACTATAGGAAAAAGCTATATGACAATAAACAGAAGGCAATCTATTCCATTAAAACTAAGCTAGGAAGAATACTTGGAAATGAATCATAAATAGCTAGATTTAAGAATCAGGAATTTGCCTTTCAAGCACTGTCCTTATTTTTCTTTCCAAATCCATTTTATTTCAAGGAGAAAAAGAAAAAAGAAAAAAACCTTAAAAATTTCAAAACACATTGATCAGGGGGCAATGATGGTACATAAATTGCATATTGTCATTAGCAAATCATTCACCCAGAGCACAAGACATCTGCATTCAATTGTCAAACAGTACCAGCACAAATCTTTCTCTTCAGTGAACTCAGAGAAATCAGTAGTATAACTATCTTAACTAGTTTTTTATATACATATATATACATACACATATACATATGCTTTTTTCTTTCAGCTTCTCACACTAGTGAGACAATACAATGTTTACACATGTGTGTCTTATTTCACTTACGAGTATAGTCTCAAGATGCATCCATTTACCTGTAAGTCTCCAGTTTATCCTTTATGCCTGAGTAGTATTCCATTGTATAAAAATATCATCTTTTTTATGCATTCCTCATTCAATGGGCATTTAGGTTGTTTTCAAGTTCTAGCTGTTGCAAATTGGAAGCACTATCCTTAAAGTATTTAAAGCAAAACAAAAAAACAAACAAACCCAAACAACACTGGATGCGATAAGTGAAAAATAATTCAGTCCTGTAGGATTTCTTTTAGAACCATAAATATTAAATTTTATTGAACTGCAACTATAATAAAATATTTTAATTTTATGAATTAAAAATTTGAGGATGTTATTGAGCTTTCAGTATTTAGGGTGAACCCCATTTCACAAAGATAGATAGAATGTCAGATTTGTGCTCTTGGTTATTTCAAACTCTAAATATAAGCCTGTTGTTACAGAGAGAAGAAGGGGTATCATAAATTAATTTGTTTTAATCAAAGCAAATGATAGGTGATTTTGCTGTTGCAGCAAGCGACTTTAGTAGGGACTCATGACAGCAAGTATTACTATACTTGGAAAGTGTAAGTGTATTTGAAATTTATGGTCAGTATTAGTCAAATGTGCCATTTTTTGGGTACATTTTATGTTTTATTATAATGTGCTTTTCAGATTCAAATTAGTGCCTTTTTTTTTTTTTTTGTACCAGAAATCAAACTCAGGGTCTTGAGCTTACCAGGCAGCTACTTGTATATATCCCCGGCCCAATGCTATTTTCATGATTGAATTTGTAGTGTTTCTGTAGAGAAATTTAGGCTGACAAATCACACTGTCTTGTTTGTGATGGCTTCTTTTTTTTTAAATTTTTATTTTGAAAAGAGTAAAACCAAATGAGAAAGGAAAAAAAAAGCAAAACAAAATGGGGTCATTCAAAACAAAAGGATGGACATAGTACATAATTTAAAACCACAATACAAGGTGATCTACAATGGTTACCATGGTGTCTCTTGTTATCTTCAATAGAATTGCCCATATCATCAGGTACAATGAAATTGAACATAGCAGTATGGAATAAAATCAATAAAAACAAAACATTGGAGACATTCTAGGACTTCAAAAGAGGGTGATAGTCAAACCAGAATGGGTATCATAGTGAATCTTACTGTCTTCAGAGTAGTTGCCTTTACTCTCAGACTTGATACTATCAAACATAACAGATTCAAATAAAATCAGTCAAGACAAGACAGCGATTGAACACTGATGTGATGGCTTATGTGGTACAAAGAAAATTTTGACTATTTTGCTCTGATGAGCTGTGCTGATCTTGGAGTATGCCAGTTTCCTGTAATCAAGCATGATGATCTGCCTTGTGCTTCTTCCCTTTTAGTCCCATACTTCATCTTCCTCATCTTTGTTGAGGGTTTTCTCTTTAATAACCAGTTACCAGATTTCTTCTATAAAGCCATTCCCAAGGAAAATAAGTTCTTTTTTTTTGAGACAGGGTTTTGCTGTTGTATAGTTCAGGCTGGCCTTGAACTCATTATGTAGCAAAGGCTGACCTGGATCTCCTGGCAATCTACCTGCCTCGTGAATCCTGGAATTACAGTTGTACACCATGACGCCTGGCCACTAATTTCTAAAAAGAAAAAAATGCAAAGAAAATGATTGATAATCTCAGGTTGATAAAACTCTTGTCCCTGTCAAGCACTTGTTATTGAATCTGTCTTCTTAGAAGTTTCATCCTCAGGTTGAGTAGCTTAGCTATGTCCTAGGGTCATTTTTCCATTTTATCTTTTCCTTGTATAGAAATTTCCTGCCAGACTGAAATGGAGAAAGTGGAGCTAGATGGCCATATATGTGTGTGTATATATATATGTGTTCTGGTGTTTTTTTTTTTTTTTTTTTTTTTTTTTTTTTTTTTTTTTTTTTTTTTTTGTCTTTTTGAGACAGAGTCTCACTAGCAGTTCGGGCTGACCGTGAGCTCACTTTGTATCACAGGCTGGTCTTGAACTCAAACAGTCCTCCTGCCTCAGTCTCCTGAGTGCTGGGATTACAGGCGTAAGCCACCATTCCCAGTTTGTTTGCTATTTTGTATTGAACCTAGGGCCACTCTGCTGCTGAGCTCACACCTTGATCTTTTTATTTTTTTTTCTTTGAGGCAGGGTCTTGTTAAATTGTGTAGGCTGGGCTGAAATTTGTGATCTTTTTGCCTCAGGCTTCCATGTAGCTGGGGTTACCGATGTGTGTAATTTGCATCCCTGGCTAAAGAAGCTTTTTTAATGGTAAGTTTTAAACTACAATCCCACACAAAACTTTTTTGTTTGTTTTTGTTTTCTTGAGATAAGGTCTCAGTATGTAGTCTAGGTTGGTCTTGAACTCACTATATAGTTTTAAACTTGCTGTGATCCTCTCTGCCTCAGCCTCCCGAGTGCTGGGGTTACAGGCGTGAGCCACCACGCCCGGCTTCATGGACATAGTTTTTAACTTTGGGGACATATGTGTAGTGCATTGACTCTTAGGAGAGGAATTTTACAATGCCCTGGTCGCTCACTTAAAATAGAAACTCATTATTAACTGACTCGACATTTATTTCTTATATAGTAATTTCTCATTTAAAGTAGTTATTATTAGGGTTACCAAAATGCAGAAGTCATGTCCTCACATGATGAATGAAATTGGAGATGGCAGAGGTAGGAGGCAAGCAAGTTTATTTAAAAGATATAATGTTGGCTGTAAGCATTAAGGTAGATGACTTCAGTTCACCAGTAGAAAGAAACATGGGTAAAGTAGATCCAGAAACAAGATCCAGCAATATGCAGTACATAAGAAACATATAACTGAAAGGCAATTCATGGACTGAAAGTCAAAGAAGAGAAAACAGTGCTCTATGTGACGGAACCAGAGAAAAGCAGGAATAACTAGCCCATCAACCACAGAAGGGGTAAGAAAGATACAGCATTTTTATACAATGGAAAGCTGCTGAGCTATAAGGAAGCATAATCATGACGCTCTCATAGTTAAATGGATGAAACTTGAGATCATGTTCATGGGTGAAATAGTTCAAACTCACATGGGTGAACATTGTGTTGTCTCTCTGGTATAAAAAACTAAAGAAGTTGGTGGGATCCAAAATGTACAGTAGATACTAGGAAAGTGAAGGGGGGAGGAAACGTCTAAAAAGGGAAGGTGGTAGCCATTGTTAATTTATTACCTTGTTTTGAAGTCCTGTATCATTTTTATTGTTTTGTTTTGATTGCTCTTATTCTGCTTTGTTTTGTTAATTTTAGTATGTCTAATGATATGGTCAGCTATTTTGAAGATAACAAAATATTTTATGATAGTCACTGTTGATTTCCTGTTACCTGTTTTGAAGTCTTGTATCACTTTTTTTTATTTTTTATTTTTTTATCTGTACTGGGGATTGAACTCATGACCACATGCTTGCAAGGCAGGCGCTTATGGCGCTGAGCTAAATCCCCAGCCCTTGTATCACTTTCATTGTTTTGTTTTGATTGGTTTTATTCTGTTTTGTTTTGTTTGATTTTATTATAGTATGGGCAGCTATTTTGAAGATAACATGAGGCAATATGGTAGCCATTGTTGATTTCTTATCTTGTTTTGAAGTCTGGTTCTGTTTTGATTGGCTCTATTCTGTTTTTGTTCAAATCCATTTTATTTTAAAGAGAAAAAAACCTAAAACAAAATTTCAAAAAATATCAATTAGGGGCAAGAATGGTATGTGCAGTGTCATCCCCAAATCATTGACCTGGAGCATAAGACATCTGCATTCAATTGTCCAAACAGTACCAGTACAAATCTTTCTCTTCAGTGAACTCCAAGAAACCAGTAGTATAACTATCATAACTATTTTTTATATACATATATATACTCACATATATACGTTTCTTTCAGCTTTTCACACTAGTGAGACAATACAATATTTATAAATGTGTGTCTTATATATTTCATTTATGAATATGGTCTCAAGTTGCATCTACCTATAAAAGTCTTATTTTATCCTTTTTTATGGTATCTTTATTATCCATTCCTCAGTTGATGGGTATTTAAGTTGTTTCCAAGATCTGGCTACTATAATCTGAGAAGTGTGAATTCATCTCAGATGCCCATTTTTGGATGGGGTCTTTAAAATTGGGAGGTCTGATTTTTTTTTTTTGAGTTCTTTATATGTTCTTGGTGGTAATCCTTTGTCTGAGGTACAGCTGGCAAACTTGTCTCCTACATTGTGGGTTGTCTCTTCACTCTGTTGGTGGTTTCTCTTACTGTAAAAAGCTTTTCAGGGCAGGGGTTTAGCTCAGCAGCGTAAGTATCTGCCAGGCAAGTGCGAACTCTTGAGTTTGATCCCCAGTACCCCCTCCCTCATTTTTTTAAAAACCGCAGTAGTTTTATAGTGTAATTTCAAGTCAGAGATTGTGATGACTCCTGTCATCCCTTTGTTGCCCAGCATTGCCTTTGCTATTGTAGGTTACTTCTGGTTCCAGACAAATTTTAGGATTGTTTTCTCTAATTCTGGGAAATACGCTATCGGAATTTTGATTGGAATTGCATTGAATCTATATAATAGTTTTGGAAGTATGGCCATTTTCACTGTATTGGTTCTTTCTACCCAGGAGCACAGGATAGCTCTCATTTTCTAATTTTCTCTTCAGTCTCTTTTTTGAGAGTACTGTAGTTTTCCATATAGAGGCTTTTACATTCTTTGTTAGATTGACTCCTAGGATTTTCATTTTTTTGGATGCTACTGTGAAAGATGTTATTTCCCAGGTTTCTCTTTCATGTAAAGGAAGCCTATTGATTTTTGAGTGTTGACTTTGTATCCAGGTATGTTACTGAATTTGCTTATTAAATGTAGTGGTCTTTTGGGTCTTCTAAGTAGAGTATCGTGTCAGCTACAAATAAAGATTGTTTAACTTCTTCCTTCCCTATCTTTATTCCTTTTCTTTCTCTTGTCTAACTGCATCAGCTGAAGTTTCCAGGACTATGTTGAATATGAGTAGAGACAGTGGACATCCTTGTCTTGTTCCTGATTTTAGAGTGAAAGATTTCAGTTTTTGTCCATTTAGTATGATGTTGGCTGTTGGCTTATGATGTTGTCATAGATGGCTTTTATGAGATTGAGATAAAGAGCATCTATTTGCATTTTCTGTAGGTTTTTTTAAATCATGAATGGGTGCTGGACTTTTTTTTCCTTTAAAGAGAAAAAAACATGTAAAGGGTTGAAATAATACAGAATTTCAAAAAAAAAAGAAGATAAACATTAAGAAGTCACTAGTTGATAAATTGCATATTATCCTCTTAGAAATAGTTGTTCAAGTTACAAAATTAAAGCATACAAAGTAGATATTCAAACAGTGGAACTGTAAACAGCTACACCTGCATGAGTCTCTACATGTATTTCTATCCTTTCTATATTAGAGGGAATAACAAAACATAGCAAGACAAAACAAAACAAATTCCTATAAAAACATGAAACCAAAAAGTTGTATTAATCCACAGTACAAGGTGATCTACAATGGTTACTGTGTTGTCTCTTATTATCTTCAATAGAACTGTCTGTATCATCAGGCATAATTGAATATAGCAGTACATAACAATATTAGTAAAAATAAAACATTGTAGACAGTGTAAAACTTCAAAGGCAGGTAATAATCAAACCAGATTAGGTATCCTAGTGAATCTTGTCATCTTCAGTAGTTGCCTATACTCTCAGACTTGATACTATCAATCATAACAGCTTTGAATAAAATCTTATCAATACAAAACAGCAATCTAACCAGATTTGATTATGATCAGTCATGGTAAAACAGTGAAGGTTATACAGAGCTTCAGATTAAGTTAATAGGAAATTAAGGATGATTATCGTACTATATCCTGCTATTTTTGGGATAACTGTCTATGCCCTCAAATCTAGTACAAGTAGACAAACTGGAACAGAATATAATCCATCTAAGCAGAGTGGTGTGAGTAATGTGGGTTTTAAATCCTGTTACACTTTTAACAGTATCCTCGGCCTTCTTTTTTTAGGCTATTCCTCCCCTTTCACTCCCATAGGGTGCTGCACATTTTGGGTCCCACCGGCTCCCTCAGTTTTTAGATTGTGGGGGCAGCCTGCTTTTTACCTAAGTGATTCCGAACCTTGTTGTTCCTGAACTTGATCTCAAGTTGTATTCCTTTACCTATAAAACCCTCAAGGTTTTCCTTCATTATAGCTGAGTAGTTCTCTACTGCATATAAGTATCCTGTCTTTCCAACCTATCTGCAAGTGGTGGTCGAGTTGCTCCTATTTCTCTCAGGCTCACTGTCACATAAAGCATTGTTTTCTCACATTTGATTTTCAGTCCACAAACCCCCTCTCAGGTTGATTATAGTTCCTGTACAGAGCATCTCAATGGACCCTACCTCCTGATCTACTCTGCTTTTCTTTTCTTTTTTTTTTTTTAGTGTATCAAGGCCATCTATGTCAGAGATTATAGCCAACCTTTCTGCTTCATTTCTGCTATGCTATTTTTCTGCCTTTGTTTGTCTACTTTTCTCCTTCATTCTACTGCCTTCTCCATTCATTGGGGCCTTCTGCCACTGTTCCTAAAATTCTGGTATTTTTTTTTCTCTCTCTAGCATGTCCTTCAGTATTCTCTGTAGGGTTCAATTGGTGGTCACAGATTCCCCCAGTTCCTCTTTGTCATGGAAGCATCTTGTTTTTCCATTAATTTCTAGTGACAGTTTTGTGGGATACATCAATCTGGGCTGGAGGTTATTTTCTTTCAGGGCTTGGAATACTTCACTCCAAGCTCTTCTTGATTTTCTTGATCTGATGGTCTGTGTCGAGAAGTCTGCCATGATCTTGATGGGCTTACCTTTATAGGTAATCTGTTTATTTTCTCTGACAGCTTTTAATATTCTGTTTTTATATTGAATTTCTGGTATCTTGATTATTATATGTCAGGGTATAGCTCTGTTGTGGTTGTAGGTGGCTGGAGTTCTGTATGCCTCACGTAACCCAATGTCATTTTCTTTTCCCGTGCTTGGGAAGTTTTCCTTAGTTATTTCCATGAATAGCCTTTGTAATTTGCCTGTTTTTATTCCTGCTTCTTTGTTCATGTTTCTTATTCTTAAATTATAGATTCTCTTGTCTTCTAGCCTTTTTATTATTACTGCCTGTTTCCTTGTTATTTTTAAGAGATCTTTCCTTTCATGATCACACATTGCAAACTTGTCTTCAAGTTTTGATAGTCTATCCTTAGTTCCTTTTAAGGAGTTTTGCCAGCTTTCAATGGAGCTTTTAATTTCCTGGTAATCTCTTTGAATCTGCTTCATGTATTCTAGATTTTCTTTATATTCTTTATCGAGTGTCTTTCTTCTTTTTTTGTGTTCCTCCCTGCTTCCATCTGTGTCTTGAGAGGAGCTTAGCATTTCTTTTATTAATCTACTCAAATCTTGCTTTACCTGATTTAATATTTCAGTTTTGAGCTTGTCTACAAGGTCTCAAAGATATCTCTTAATGTCCATTGAAGCTTTGTCTGTTGTTGCATGTTTGCCGCCCTCAGTCTCCCTTGTTTTTCCCTCTCCTGGATTAGTGTTCTCAGGGTTTTGTGTTGGAGGCTTTTTCTTGTTTCTCTCTCTTGTCATGGTTTTGGTTTCTTCCATACAGATGTATAGTGGAGGTCTCTGCCACTTTCCTTGTTGGTTATGGTTCTTCTGAAGCATGCTGGTGAGGGATTTCTGCCCTCTCCTGTTTGCTCTTGTCACTGAGGTTTAAGCAGGGGCTGCGTATGCTGACCCCTCCCCACTGGGCCAGTCAAACTTCAGGGGCCTTCACCAGGTTAGTGTGTGCTAGGTGCAGGGAATCGGTTTGGGACAGCTTATTGGGTCCCAGACAGGGGTGTGACTCAGGCCAAGAATATCACATGAATCTGCTCTGGAGAGGGAGCAACCAACTGAAGTCACTGCTGTTCCTAGTTCAGGCTCCTCCTGCCCAATTCCAACGTGTTGCCCATTTGGTTGCACCCTACCTGTGGGGGGTCTTATTCCCATCACTGACCATGGATTAATGAAGGTTTGTTCTCCTGCTCCATTCTCCGTTGGGCTCATCAACCCCCGAACTCAGCGCGGCTGTGGCTCATGTGAGTTGTGGCAGGAATGAGTCTGTGCGGCTCTGCGGGTTGTGGCCAGTGTGAGTTTGGGTGGTTTGTCAGGTTGAAGTGGAAAGCGCCGTGTCCGGTAATTTTAGCTGTATCAATTGTAGCCCTGAGACTGCATGTTTGACGAGCTTTTCTCGTTTTAATTTCTTCCTGTGTCAAAAGGGTCCATCTCCCTCTGTCTGGATCTCTCCGGGATGTTTTATTCTGGCATATGAGTTATTTCTCCCCAGGAGGCTCTGTATTTTGTTGCTCACTGATTGGCCATCTTTAGCTCCTCTAAAGATCAAAGTTCTTTTTTTTTTTTTTAGTTGATACCAGGTATTGAATTTATGACTGCATTCTTGCAAGGCAGGCACTTATGCCACTGAGCTAAATTCCCAACTCTGGGTGCTGGACTTTGTCAAAAGCTTTTTCTGCATCTGTTGTGATGAGATCATATGATTTTTGTCCTTGGCTCTGTTAATATGGTGTATTATGTGATTGAGTGATTTGTATTCAATCTAGAGCAGCGCAGAATATTAAAGAGAGGAGGCAAGTAGATAGGAAAAGAGTTTAATAAGTGGGGAGGGCACAGAGGGAGTCACCACAAGGAAGGCTGTGGCAGCTCTCTCCAGACAAAGGGCAGGTTCTGCCTGATATAGGCTCTGATGGGGGAAGGGCTCTGGTGGCTGGTATAAGCTGATTTATTTTGTGAGAGTGCAGAGGATTGGGTAAACCTTTACATTCCTGAGCTTTGGCAGACTTGTGGGAGGGAGAAGCCATAAGGGTTTCTGGGAAGAAGGAGGTGTGCATTATCATGGCACAGTTGTGAACCATTCCCATGATGATTGTACTGTCTCCCAGCTGGGGGAATCTAACATTATGTTTATGGTTTTACATATGTTGAACCATCCCTGCATCCCTGGGATAAATCCCACTTGATCATGGTGTGCAATCTTCTTGATGATTTGTTGTAATCTGTTTGCCAGTATCTTATTGAGGATATCTATATCACTGTTCATTAGGGAGATTGGGCTGTAGTTCTCTTTCTTAGTTGGGTCCTTTCTCTGATTCTGGTTTTGCTTCCAGGAATGAACTTGTAAGTATTACTTCCCATTCAATTTCATTAAAGAGTTTGAGAAGTAGTAGTGTGAGATATTCACTAAATTTCTTACAGAGCTCAGCAGTGAATCTATCAGGCCCTGGGATTTTCTTTGTTGGTAGGTTTTTAATCACATCTTTGATTTCATTGTTTGATATTGGTTTATTTAGGATTTTTATATCTTATTGATTCAGCTTTGGTAATTTATATGTATCTAGGAGTGTATTTCTTCTGTATTTCCATCTTATTATAATAAAAGATTTCAAAGTAGGTATAGATGATCTTCTGGATTTCTGTAGGGTGTGTTGTGGTTTCACCCTTTTCATTATTTCTGGGTCCAGGGGACCCACTTCTCTCCTTCTTGTCTTCCTCATGATGCTATATTGTAGCATCTGGATAGTGACTCTCAGAGAGGCTGTTTTCTCTGCTGCTTACCACTTTGCCATCTTGGTTCTAAAGCCTTGTGTGTTCTTTTGAGAGTGAGAGAGGAAAGAGAAGAACAAGAGGTCTATTCTGTTTTGTTTTGTTTGATTTTATTCTCTTTAAAATGAACTAAATAAAAAGAAAATATAAAGGACAGTGCCTGCCTGACAAGTGCAAGGTCCTGAGTTTGATTCCTGGTATCACAAACAAACAAACAAATAAGAGATGTAAGAAAGTAAAAGATATAAATCAAAGGAAGTAAAGCTCCTGCTAGCAAAGAGGGGATTCTGAGTAGGATACATATGACAGCTTTTTGTTTAGGGGCTTTTAAGGGATTTAGAAGGGAGGTTGTGCTGCTGTGTAAGAAATATAATCTCTACTGTGTAGGAGAATCCATATTTTTTAGGATCTGATTGAGTGTTCATGTGTGTGTGTGTGTAAGGCTTATGTGCTCTTGCATGATCATGCTCTCGGAGGTACCAGACAGCCAAAGGACAGATGTTTTTGTAAGGGCAGATGCTTTTGTAAGATCCCTCAAGGGCTGTGACTCAGCAGATTCTGCTTGGAGCTTCCTCTGTTTTGGGATCTAATGGAATCCTGATCCTTGTTTCACCAATTCTTGTCCCTTATGGGCATCTATTTGTAAATAGCTCCAACTACTTGAAAATTCTGCCTTGAACGTCTCTTATTCTATTAACTTTACTACTTTTGTTCTTGTGGAGGGTTGCCTCTTCTGTGAAAATACTCTTTAGTGGTTTGGGGACAAATTGATAAGGCATCTCATATCTTGTTTATGCTGAACATCCTGTTTTTGTTGTTAGTCATGTTGCAGGATTTCACTATTCTGATTATCTAATAGACATTTTTTAGTTCTTTGGGTTTCAGATGTTTCTCTCTCTCTCTCCCTTTTTTTTTGGTACTGGGGATCGAACTTACTACCTCATGCTTGCCAGGCAGGCGCTTATGCTACTGAGCTAAATCCCCAGCCCTTGGGTTTCAGATGTTTTTGACTAAAACCTTAATAAAGACTCAATAGCTGTATCCTGACTCCATAGCTGTATAGATGTTTGTGTGTATGTGTGTATACACATACATATATGTATGTTGGATTTTTCGAGATAGGATGTCATTATGTAGCTTGAGTTAGCTTTGAACTTGAAACAATCTTTGTGCCTCAGCCTCCCAAGTGCTGGGATTACAGGCATGTGCCACTATGCCTGGATTTACAGTCTATAGTTTTAATATATACATAACTAAAACAAAAATTTTGTGAGTACTTACTCTTACTTTGATATTTTCTGCTGTTTTTTTTTTTTTTTGGTACCAGGGATCGAACAGGACCTCACGCTTGCCAGGCAAGCACTTAAGCCACTGAGCTAAATTCCCAGCCCTCTCTGCTTTTCATTTTTAAAACATGCTGATATTACCTATGAAAGTGGTTGCATTATTACCTGCTATATATTTAGCCTGCTGTTTAGGAAACCCTCTTTTGGTTTGTTTAGGCTGGAAATGTGTAGCTTCAAATAACCAGTTTCTAAAACCTGGATTTTAGGATAATGGTTGCTAAACAAATTTTATATTATCATCTCAAGGAGAACATCCTGGTGGTAATTATTAAATAAAACATAACAAGATTATCAAGTTCATGGTAATAAATGCAGTGACACTAAAATACATGCTACATTTATTTGCATCCTCAGGTGGCGACAGACAAGGTTGCAGAAAAGCTGAGTTCTACTCTCTCATGGGTGAAGAACACAGTATCGCATACAGTCAGTCAGATGGCCAGTCAGGTGGCAAGTCCATCTACTTCATTACATACTACATCCTCATCTACCACATTGTCCACACCAGCCCTTTCACCATCTTCCCCACCACAGCTAAGTCCTGACGACTTGGAACTCCTAGCTAAACTGGAGGAACAAAACAGGTGAGTGAGCTGCATGACATTTCTTTTCCTAATTATCATACAAACTCACTTGTAGTGAAAATTTTAAATATATACTAAGAATGTTTTTTGGCTCATTTACCAAAGCTACCAAAAGTGTTCAAATCTTTTTGTGGTAGGTGCATTGGGCTTAATCAGATTAAAATTTTTTCTTATATAGACAGCTATAGAGATTTCTCCTTTTTTTTTTTTTTTTTTTTGAGACAGGATTTCATTACGCAGTGTAGGCTGGCCTTGAACTCACTTTGTAGCCTAGGCTGGCCTCAAACTTTCAGTAAGCCTCCTGCCTCAGCCTCCTGAGTGCTGGGATTGTAGCTGTGCACCACCATGCCCAGCATAAGAGTTGATTTATTTACTTAATATAATAAATTCCCTAAATCCTGCCTGAATTTTATAAAGAAAATTTGTTTTGGGTGTTGCTGGGAATTTAGCCCAGAGCCTTGCACATGTTAGGTAAGTGCTCTATTATTGAGCTACATCCCCAGACTTACCATTTCTCTTTTAAATTCTCTAATTTAGTAGGGTATGGAGGCATAGTACTAGCTACTTGGGAGGCTGAGGCATGAGGATTATGAGTTTTAGGCTAATTTGGGTAACACCAATAAATTGAAAACACATATGCTTACATACCTTTCACTACATAGTCTCTTTGGTTTAAGTGTAAAATAATTCAACCAGATATGGATGTCTGACCTGTGGATTACAGAGGGAAAGAAACCTATCTGTGGAAGACTATATAGTATATCTCTCGTGATGAGTATGAAGTACAATGTTGTTTACTCTGCTTGGTGTGAACTCTGGATTCTTTGTATTATTATAAGCTCTGTGTGATATCATTCAGAAACAAATATGCGAGAGAGTAATCTTTTGTGCTCAGCTAAGTCTTAGTCATTTTTCTTGTCACCAAGACACAATACCCAGCACTTACAACTTAAAGAAGGAGAGGTTAATTTTAACTTACAGTTTAGTCCATAGTCCACTGGCTCCAAGGCAGAATGGGATGGTAGAGTAGCATAATGAAGGAAAGTTGCTCATGTCATGGTGGTAAGAAAGCAGGGAGAGAAAGAAGGCAGGAGCTGGAGAGGGATATGTACCCTTCCATGTAATGCCTTCAGCGAGCCCATCTCATCTGACCAGGCCTGACCTCCCAACAGCAAGTCAACTATAGTGCCCCCATAATTTAGTCACCTTCCCAAAGCCCTGCATGAGGCCCTTGGAGGACATTTTTGTTTTCTTTGTTTTGTTAATTTATTTTTGGCTTTTTGAGATAGGGTTTTGCTCTGCAGTTCAGGCTAGCCTTGAATTCACTGTGTTGCCTAGGTTGGCCTCAAACTCTCAGCATTCCCCCTGCCTCAGCCTCTTAATGTTGAGATTATAGGTGTGTACAACCATGCCTGGCTGGAGGATATTCTTGATCTAAACCATAATACAGGGTGTGTAATGTTTTAGTTTCTTTTTATTGTTGCTGAGACAAAATATTCAACACCCAAATTTAAAGGAAGGTTTTATTTAGCTCACAGTTTGTAGAGATTTTAGTTCACAGTTGGCTGGCTTCAATACAGGGTGACATGGTAGAGGGGCATCGCAGAGGAAAAACTGTTCATAGTGAGCAGTAGGCAGCAAAGTAGTGAAAATGCAAAGCAGGAAGCAGTAAGTGAAGGCAGCACCCTTCTTTTTTGTCTCTTATATTCTATCCATGCTATACACCTTTAGGGCAGTTAGCCCTTATATCCAGAGTGGGCCTTTCCATTATCCACACCCAGAACTATGCCTAACGAATCAGTGGATTAATGTAGTAACCATACACCCTTAATTCCAGCATCACACACTCTAGGTTTAGAGTGTGTGAAAAAGCCCCATCTATGACCGCATGAAGCTTTGAGGGGATATCTAGACACAAGCCATAACAAATGTCATCAGCTTTAAGGATAAAAACAAAGATCATTTTTTACTACCTTTTTGATGTATAATCGACATAATCAATTTCATATCTTTTGTGTGGTACTGGAATTCAACTCAAGGTCTTTGCGTTGAGCTATATTCCTAGGCCTTTTTGAAGTTTTTTAATTTTAAAACAGTCTTGCTGAGTTGCCTAGGTGGGGCTCAAATTTTGAATCCTCCTGTCTCAGCCCCGTAGAGTATTGGAATTACAGGTGTGCAAAGCCATACCTAACTTCAGTTACATACACTTACATAATTTGATAAATTTCAGCATGGGTGTACCTATGAAACTGTCACCATAATCAAGAAAATGAACATCTGCATCATTGCTTTCTCCCTGCCTGACTATGTAGCCACTGTAGATTATGTTTTCAAGAATTTTAGGGAAATTGAATCATTCAATATGTACTCTTTTTGTATAAATTATTGCACTTAGCATAATTATTTTGAGAGTTGTCATAAGATGCATCAGTAGTTTACTTCTTTGTTGTGCATCAGTATTCTATCAAGCAGACATATAGTGCTTATCCCCTAATCTATTGGGTGTGAAATGGTGTAAATACTTTTGTATAAGGCTTTGCATTGGTGGATACTTTTATTTATATTGGGCATACACCTAGAAATGGAAAGGCTCTGTGGTATGATAGGTGTTACATTCCACTACCAACTTTCCAAAGGGCCTGTACTTTTTCACGTTCCCACCAAAAGTATGTGAAGTTTCTGGTTCCTTTGTATCCTTGCCAACACTGGTATGGTCACTCCTTTTAATTTTAGCTATTCTAGTAAATAGTGTTATGTGCTTTTTATTGGTGTTTCCTTTATAGTGTTAGGCATCTTGTTAGGTGTTTATTTGCTACTTGTGTATCTTTTTTTATGTATTGTTTCATCTTTTCGAAATAGAATTTCACTATGCAATGCAGGTTGACCTTGAACTTTGTAGCCCAGGTTGGCCTTGAACTTATCATCATTGATTTTTAAAAGTTAGTTTGCATTCTTACTGTGTTTTGAGAGTTCTTTATGTATTTGAGATACATATCCTTTATTAGGTACATAATTTTCAAGTCTTGGTTTCTGAGTTGATTGGTTTATTCTCTTAAAAGTATCTTTTCAGCAAGGTATGGTAGCACATATCTCTAATTCCAGCTCTTTGGGAGGCTGAGGAAGGAGAATGGCAGGTTGGAACTCATCTGGGCAATTTAGTGACATAGTAAGACACTGTCTCAAAATAAAGATAGATAGATAGGTAGATGGATAGATAGATAGGGCTGGGAATGTAGTTTAGTTTGGATGCTCTGGGTTTAATGCCCAGTACCGCTACAGACAAACAAACAAAACCATGCTCCCTCCTCCAAAAAAAAAAAAAAACAACCTAGAAATTCATTTTGTTTGTTTGTTAAAGAGGTGGAGATCTTGCTATATTGCCCAATCTGTCTTGAAATTCCCTGGACTATAGTGATTTTGCCCCAGCCTCCCAAGTGTAACTGTAGGCATCACACTCAGCCTAAGCACTTTTTTTAGTTTTATGTTTTACATTTAGCTCTGTGATCCATTTTGAGTTAATTTTGTATATGGTGCAAAGTATAAGTAGAAGTTAATTTTCAAATGTGTACATTTGATTGTTTCTGTGTCATTTGTTAAAATGACTATTCTTTCTCTACTTATTTTTGTATTTTTGTAACAGGTATCAGTTGTCCATAAATGGGTGAGTTTGTTTCTAGACTCTATTTTTATACTAAAAGTCTTGAAATCTGGTAGTATTAATCTTCTAATTTTGTATTGGCTGTATGTTGGTTCTTGACATTCTCATGTAAGTTTTATAGTCAGTTTATTAATTTTTAGAAAATACCTGTTGAAATTTTGGTTGTGATTGAATTCAATATTTAACAATATTTTTTCTACCCCATAAACACTGTATTTCTCAGTTATTATTTGTGAATGGTACGTTTTTGTAAATTTAATTTTCAGTTGTTCATTGCTAGCATATAGAAATGTTATTTTTCTTGTATTGGTCTTGAATTCTGGAGCCTTGCTAGATTCTTTACTCTGATAAGGCTTTTGGCTTAGTAATATTTTTCTAAAGATTCCAGAAGTATTTCCTACATAGATGAGCATGTTGTCTATGAATCAGAGCACTTTTACATCTTTTGTCTCCTTTTCTTACCAACTGAAACACTAGCATTTCCAGTATAAATTTGAATGTGGGCTGGGGATTTAGCTCAGTGGCTTAAGCACCTGCCTGGCAAGCGCAAGGTCATGAGTTTGATTCCCAGTACCAAAAAAAAAATTGAATGTTAGTGCGCAGAGATCTTTCTTTCCTATTCTTAGCAGGGAAAGCATTAAGTATGTTAACTGAACATTTTTGCATATGCCTTTTTTTTTTTTTCAGGTTGAGGGCATTTCTTATTTTTTTTTGCTGAGAGTTTTTTTTTTTTTTGAGACAAGGTCTCCCTATGAGTTCAGGCTGGCATAGGGTTTACTTTGTAGCGCAGGCTGGTCTCGAACTTGCAACAGTTGTCCTGCCTCAGCCTCCCGAGAGCTGGGATTACAAGAGTGCGCCACCATGCCCGGCCTGAGAGGTGTTTTTTTTTTTTTTTGTACAAGGAATTGAACTCAGGACCTTGCACTTGCCATACAGGCTCTTATGTTGCTGAGCTATATTCCTGATCCTCCTGAGAGTGTATCTAACATAGATTTTGGATTTTTTAAAGATGTTTTTTCTTAATCACTTGATGTGATCATGTGATTTTATTCTTTTGGTTTGAAAATGGGGTAAATTACATTGTTTTTTGAATGTTAAACTAATTTTGCATTGTAAGGATAAATCTGAATTGGTTATAAAAATTTCTATCTTTATAAATATTAATATCTTCATAAAATATTATTGCACTTGACTTGCTAAAATTTTGTTGAGAATTTTTGCATCTCTGTTGGTGAAGGAAATTAGTCTATACCTGTCTTGAAATGTCTTTGACCAATAACAACAATGACTCATGACCTTGGAGTGTTTCCCTCTCTAATATAGGTATTTAGTGCTATATGTATCTCTTCAAACTTTGCTTTAGCAACATTCTTTCAAATTTATCACTTGTTTTATGGCCCTGCATATGGTCTGCCTTGGTACATGTTTTATGTGCATTTGAGCAGAATGTATATTCACCTGTTGTTTGCTGAAGTGTTGTATAATTGTCAGTTGATTCAAATTGGTAGTGGTGTTGTTCAAGTTTACTTTATCTTTGCTGGTTTTCAGTTTGTTATGTCAAGATTGAGAGAGTAGTATTAGAATTTCCAACTATAATTATAGATTTGTTATTTTTTAAAGCTCTGTCTTTGCTTATAATAACATGAAGTTGTTACTAGATATTTAGGATTATTAGCATTTTCTCATGAAATAAACTTAATCTCTGGTAATAGTGTTAGCTTGGAAATCTACTGTATCTCATTATTATAGTCACTATAGTTTTCTTTTGAATAGTTTTAACTTCTTATATATTTTTCTTTTTTGGTGCCAGGGATCAAACTCATGACCTCTTTCTTGCCAGACTGGTGCTTATGTCGCTGAGCTAAATCCTCAGCCCCTGTAGTTTTCCATTTTTTAATGTATTTGTGTGTGTATGTGTGTGTGTGTGTGTGTGTGGAGTGTGCTAGCGATCAAACCAAAGGCCTTGTACACACTAAGCAAGCCCTCTACCACTAAGATACACTCCCAAATCTTATTTTTGTTTATCTTTAAAATTTGTTGTTAGGTTCTTCATAGTTTTAACAAAATATAATCTATCTTTGCCTTTTAGTTGATATACTTGGATAAAGTTTAATAAAGTTTTATAACTGCTCACATTTGCATTTATCTCAAACTACATGTTGGTTATATTTTTGCTTCACATGTTTTGCAGGACTACCACTCAGTTCCTTCCTAGGTAAAGTAGACTTAAAGCAAATGGAAAAGAGATACAGGGGGGCATAATGATGCTATGTCTATAATCCCAGCACTTGGGAGTCCAAGGCAGGAGAGTGCTGAGTTCAAAGCTAGCCTGAACTACTGTGAGACCTCATTAAAAGAAAGAGATACAATTAAAATAACTTAAAAAATCTGTTAGGGAATGATATATGTAGGTTCTACTTTACATTTTATTGACTAAAGCGAATCAGATGACCAAACCTTTTATTAGTGAGGCAAGAAGTATGTTGCAAGAATAGAACCAAGGGAAAAAAATGTATTATTGCAGACCCCACCCCCTTTGAGACAGGATCTGGCTAGCCTTGAACTCAACAGTAATCATTCCTGGTTTTAGGCTTCTAAGTACTGGTATTCTAAGCTTGTGCCACCACACCCAGCATAATTCACCCTTCAAAGAGTACAATTTAGTGATTGTTAGTATATTCACAAAGTTTACAACCATTACTACTAGTTCCCATTAGGAGATGGCAATATGTAATGTATGTACTGTTGTTTGCCCTGATTGTCATGTTTTGAAATTTTATTTTTCTCTTTGGAACAAAATGGATTTGAAAAAGAAAGAAATAAAGCGTTCCCATTAGCCTGTATTTCATCCTTCCAGTCACTGATTTACTTTCTGTTTTTATGGATTTGCCTATTCTGAGCGTTTCAGTTGTATAATAGGTGGTCTTATAACTGGCCTCTTTCATTTACCATAATGTTTTTGAGATTTTTGCAGAAAATAAACTATTTGTGTTTAATGTAACTGTTAATATGACTATTTAAATCTGTTTTCTTGTTCTTTAATCTATTTTTCCTTCAGCTATCCTGCTTTCTTATCCCTTAATGAAATATTTTTTAAAAATAAAAAAAAATTTTGTTTTTGAGACAGGATCTTGCTAACTGTGTAGTTCAGGCTGGCCCTGAATTCAGTATGTAGTCTGGGCTGGCCTTGAACTTGCAGTGATCCTTCTGCCTCAGCCTCCTAAATGCTGGGATTGCAGGTATGTACCACCACATCTGGCTTTTAATTAAATATTTCTATAATTATATTTTATATTCTTTGTTGATTTTTCTGAACTATAATTGGTATATTAGTGATTGCATTAAGGCTTGTAGTATACAACTTTAACTAATACCATTTTGCATGTAGTAATGTACAGTGCATGTAAAGTGTAGAATGGTATACTTCTATTTTTCCTTTCCAGTCTTCATTCTAGTTTTGTCACATAAACTCTTATGTTGTTTTTGCTTCAACAATTATCTTTTAAATTACATTGAAAAAAAAGCCAAGTATAAGCCAGGCATGGTGATAAATGCCTGTAGCCCCAGCACTGGGAGCCTGAGGCAGAAAGATATCCTCAAGTTGGAGATGTGGTGAGCCCCAACTGCATAGTAAGACCCTGTCTCAAAAAATTAAAAAAACCCACAAAAAATAAACAAAACCCCCCAAAACAAAGAGAGCCAGGTACAGTAGCTGTCTTGGTCTCACTGCAGGTAAGAATCTGAAATGTGAGCCTGGCGTGATGGCTCACGCCAGTAATCCCAGCACTCGGGAGGCAGAGGCAGGAGAATCGTTGGGAGTTTGAGACCAGCCTGGGCTACAAAGTGAGCTCAAGGCCAGCCTGAACTACATAGAGAGACTCTGTCTCAAAAAGCCAAAAAAAAAAAAAAAAATCTGAAATGTGGCTCATCTGATTTGTTATGACTCTCAGCTCCATTCTCAATTCAAGGAGTCAAGGCTGAATTTTCTCTACCTGTGCCAGGGCCTGGGAAAATCTTTCAAAGCAAGTAAGATATTTTCCAAGTTTCAGAAGTTAATATCTACTGTTGCCTGTTGTCCAGGTTTTTCGTTTTGTTTTTTGAGGCAGGGTTTCACTGTGTAGTCAAGCTGGGCTTGAATTCGCTTCTGCATCCCAGGCTGCCCCAAACTCACAGCAGTCCTCCAGCCTCGAGCAAGCATGGCAGTGCCTCCTTGAGTGCTGGGATTACAGGTGTGTACACCACACCTAACTGTTCAGAGTTTTAAGAACCAAGAACCATTGTTTTCATCTAATTTCATATTTTAACTTTTTTTTGAGAGAGTCTTGCTAAGTCACTAAATTAACCAGGCTGGGCTCAAATTTGAGATCCTACTACCTCATCCTACCAGAGTGGCATCCATTATTTTTTTGGTGGTTGAGGTTAGAGAATATATCCAATATATGTTATTTCATCATGGAAAGAATGAAGTGATTTTTTTTAAATAAAATTTTACAGTGTATATATCCATCAATAGATTAAATAAAGCAAATGTGCTAGTTACACACAATTGAGTACTACTCTGACACTAAGAAAGATAAACTCAAGACATTCATACGCAGATGGTGCAATTTTAGAACACAGTGTTAAGTGAAAATAAGTCATGCACAAGCTTAAATATTTCATGGTTCAACTTATGAGAAAGTTATGTATATGATATATGATGTATCATATGTATGTATCAAAATAGAATATAGATAAATGGGAAATAGGGAGAAGTTCAAATAATTCCTCAAATTATCTGTTGTTTCCAAAATGTTTTAAGATATGTTAATTTGTTTCATTTACACTATTAGTTTCTCTTTGTTCATTGAAAAATTTTTTTCTTTGTTTTTGTTTCTTCTTTTGTCTTCTAAGAGACTTTTTTTGTCCATGACTTGAACTCTTGAGTAACATTTTGGCCATTTTTTTAAGATTATGATACACAGTGTATTGATTATTGTTATTTTCTAATTATTTTATCATGAAATTGTTTTTTTTATAGAAGAGTGCTTTTTATAATTTATTAATATCTACTTGTAAAATGTAATACATTTTCCTTTGGCCTGAAAACGTGTGACTTGCACTAGAAGAATTGATTTGAAGGCTGGCATATGAATATAAGTCATTGGTAGAACAGTTGTGTAAGGCATTGGATTTGATTTCTAGTGATTATAGGGGAAAGAAACTCCTGACTTACTCTATGTCTGGAATGAGTTTGTGTTCCCTAAAATCGAAGAATGAATTTTAGGAACAACAGAGGTTAAGAGTAGGAATATTTATTGAGAGAAAGAAAGCTTCTGTGTGAGACAGACAGAAGGGGTCCCAAGTGGGTTGCTAAAGATTTCTGTGTTTTCTAGGGATTTTTATAGAGTAAAATCATGATGTGAGGCAGGACTAAAATTGGGGAAAACTGGGAGCTCGCAAGGCAGATGGGCATGAGGTGGGACAGAGCTATGGTCAACCAATAAATTTAATTGTTTAGGTAAAATTGACCAAATCAGGGTCAAATGGGAAAGTATAGGGGGTTGGGATGGTGACTCCTGGTTTCTCAAGGTGATCCAGACTTAACCCCTAAGGATTATACTTAATGTTGTGGTTGCATTTGTTGTGTCTTCTGTCTTGAGATCTGGCCCACAGCAAGAGGTGTGTGTCTCCTCCAAGGTCACCAGACATCTGGTCCTCTGTGCCGCCAGCTTCTTCGAGGGCCTAGCCCTGTCTGACTGCCTGTAATATTTCTAACTAGCTCAGCTGCCTGTAACACTAGCAATACAAAAAGAGAGGCAGAAAGAAAAATTGATTTATATTACTTGATAGTTAGATATAGAAATTTTGCTTTGTTTTGTTTTTTTGAGACAAGCTCTTGCTTTGTAGTTTAGGCTGGCCTTGAATTTACTGTGTAGTCTAGGCTGGCCTTGAACTTTCAGGGATCTTCCTGCCTCAGCCTCTGGATTGCAGGGATTACAGATGTGGACCATCATGCCCAGCCTAGATGTAGGAATTAATGCCATATATCAATATATTGTGAATATCATCTCAACTCAGCCAAAAAAAAAAGGGTAATTGTTGAAATTTTTACTTTAAATGCTATACTCAGTTTTGATACTTTCTCTTGAAATGCAAACAGAAAATAGAGACATGAAGTTGGGCGTGGTGGTGTTTACCTGTAATCCCAGCACTCTGGAGGCTGAGGCAGAAGGATCATTGCAAATTCGAGACTAGCCTGGGCTACAAAGTGAGTTCAAAGCTAGCCTGAACCATATACTGAAACTCTACCTTAAAAAAAAAAATAGAGACATGAATGAAATCCTGGGGAACAGACTTTTATTTTCTTTTTATTTTTGGGAGGGGGAACAGAATTTGGAAGCTGGGGATTTGGAACCTAGCCTAATTGCATCTCATAAGAGAGGATCTACTTAGTCCATATAAACTTGGTGATACAAATTGCTTCCTTATGATCATTTTCTTCAAAAAAAAATATTTTAACAGTTTTTCTTTGGCCCTCAGTAGTTGATGGGTAAAGTAAGGAACTGACTGTGTGACCTGATAATTTTAAATGGTTTTAATGTGTGTGTTGATTTTAACTTTTAATTCCTTTGCTTACTACATTTGCAAGGTTTTGAGCAAAATATTTTGTGAGAATTTTTGGGAATAGTCTAATAAGATACATAAATTGGCAAAGTTTCTTATATAAGATAGAATTGAAAGAAGTTCTTGAAAGAGCAAAGTAGAGCATTAGGTTGCATAAAGGCTATTGTGAGCAAATAGGTCTCAAAATGACAGGGGCCATTAAACAGAGCACAAGGAGGTATAAGGTGAAAAAATTAGTGGTATGTGAAGCTGGGGCAGGGCTTGGAAAAGTGAACACTACGGGTAGTGTTAAAGGGTGTAAAGGATATGTAAATTTTGAATTTGAATTGGTTCTTACATCAATGAAATAATTTTCACAAAATAGAGCTTTTGATATAGTTTGCAAAGGATCAAGTTTGAGTTTATTTGTATGGTTGTCATCAATAATTGCTGTACAGCTAAATATATGAAATGCTGTTAATTTTTTTCAGATGACTTTCTTTATTAGTACATTTTAGTAGTACATAATGTTTACATTCTATCAGGAACTTGGCCAAGATCCCCAACTGCCTGTATGAGGGATATGGCAAAGGATAAAATAAGAAAATTTAGTAATGCATGATGGGGAACTGGGAGGTTAGTGTCTCAGGATGGGCAAAGACCCTGATATTCCAAACCAGCCACTATTTATTGGGTGTGTACAATGTAATGGGTGTATTCAGTGATAAGAGGGGCTAGCAGAAGATTCCAGGTCTGCAGAAGATTAGATGATACTGCAAGCTACTCATAAATGTGGAGTGACTCATGAGGGTGGAGATGATTTTAAACTAAGAAGGATCTTGTTCTGGAGTG
Source organism: Hydrochoerus hydrochaeris (assembly GCA_004027455.1). Lineage (NCBI taxonomy): Eukaryota > Metazoa > Chordata > Mammalia > Rodentia > Hydrochaeridae > Hydrochoerus > Hydrochoerus hydrochaeris. The sequence continues at coordinate 287,482 of PVLA01002035.1, forward strand.
TTCTTTTTCATCTTCATAGTCTTAGTTTAGACTTAGTCGTAGTTTAGACTTAGTTTAGTCTTAGTGGGTGGGAGAGGATGGCCTATCCCAAGAGTTAATGGGAAGTCTCAAAAGGATGATATCATAATCCCAAGCCTCCATTTATCCCTTAAGGAAGTATTCAGAATTAACCATTGTGAATTCATGGTTCCCAGTAGCATTCCTTATATAGAGTTGGTAGATGTACACATTTTAATTCATTTTTTCATTTTGTGTCCCTCCCCTGCTTCCTCCTCCCTCCCCCTACTTTGAGAAGCCTGTCTCTTTACTTCCTATTATCTTTTATTTCCCTCTTTAATTATACTTTCGTTCCCCATATAAGAGAAAGTATATGATATTTAAGCTTGTGTGTCTGATTTACTTTACTTAAAGTTATAGTCTGCAGGTATATCTGTTTTCCTACAAGTGACTGAAGATTTTTAAAATAGTAGAATAGTACTCCATGTGGAAATACCATATTTTCTTTATCCATTCATATATTAATAGACATATAGGCTTGGTTACAAGACTTTAGCTATTATGAATTGTGCAGTTATAAACTTAGGTATGTATGTATCACTGTGATAAGATGAATTTTACGCTTTTCGAGAAGATACCTAAAGGGGGAGTAGTTGGGTTAAATGGAATTTCTAGTTTCAGGTTTTTAAGGCATCTCCATACTGTCAGTGTCAAAAGTTGTTGTAAGTTAAGTGTTGGTACTGTATTGACAAACTTATTCCCAAGCTATTTATAATTTACTCCTGGATAGTAAATGTGTTTAACTTGTATGTTAAGAGTGGAAAAAAAAAAAAAACCTGGCATGGTGGCGCACACATATAATCCCAGCACTTAGGAGGCTGAGGGAAGATTGTCACAAGTTTGAGGCCAGCTTGGGCTATGTAGTGAGTTCAGGGCTAGCTTGAACCATATAGGGAGAGCCTGTCTTAAAGAAAGAAAAATTACTAGAATTGTTTAAAGGTGTTTAGAAAAGAGATTTTAGAACTGGATCTACAGGTTATAAAAACAGAAGGTGCCCAGCATGCCAGAGTCTGTGGGTTCAATACCTTGCTCCAAAACAAAAATAGAGATTTTTCAAGAAATAAAAGGAACAAAAGGTTGTCACCTTTTCTGCTGTTGAAGAATTAAAAAAATCTTAACTTTTTCTTGTGCTCAAATTTTGAGTTGTGCATGTGTATGTGGTATGTATGAAGTAATTGTTTTAAATCAGTAAAAACCTGGAGTGCATTTAAAGAATTTATGCGTAAAGACTGAGTGAATATCGTGTTATCTTGTTTTGCTTTAGAGTAATTCTAGCACAACCCACCTGTCCAACTTTAATAAAAAATAAAACAAAATGAAATTAGCTAAGATACAACTTTATCTTCTTCTGTCTTACAGATATAGGGGAATGAAATTCCCAACCTACCATCTGTCGGTTACAAGTTCTTGTTCTCTAAAATCAAAGCATGAATTTTAGGAACAATGGAGGTTAAGAGTAGAAATATTTATTGAGAGAAAGAAAGGTTTTGTCTGAGAGAGAGACAGAAGGGGTCCTGAGTTGGTTGCCTAAGATTCTGTATTTTCTAAGGATTTTTATAGACTAAAACCATGATGTGAGGCAGGTCTAATGGTGGGGAAACTGGGAACTCGTGAGGTAGACAGGCATGAGGTAGAACAGAGCTGTGGCCAACCAGTAAGTTTAATTGTTCAGGTAAAACTGACTAAATTAGGGACATATGGGGAAGCAAGTTGGAGTCACATAGCAAACGACCATTCTTAATGAATTAGTGACTCCTCTCGTGGGCAGTTGGGATGGTAAGCCCTGGTTTCTCAAGGTAATCCCCAAGGTTTATACTTCAGGGTGTGGTTGCACTTGTTTTGCCTTCTGTCTTGAGGTCTGGCCCTTAGCAAGAGGCGTGTGTCTCCTCCAAGGTCACTAGACATTTGGTCCTCTGTGCTAGCTTCTTTGAGGGCCTAACCCTGTCTGACTGCCTATAACTAGCTTCTTGTAACACTAAGACCTACCGCTGTTAATACTGAGAAACATTGTCAGAATATTAATTTAAAATTTCTCTGTTTCTGTTGTTTACAATGAAGATATATGTTACATATGTAATGGAAAATTTATGGACCAGTTACTACTTGTAACATACCAGTTAATGCATTTATTTGGGATTTACTCTTTCCTTCCTCAAATATAGATGAAATTTTATTTAACTCTGTTACAGAAGATATAAAAATAATATTTTAAAAGAAACACGAAAATATCAAATCCCTTATAGAAATCATTCTCTTTTCCATATTTTTATAGTATCTATTACTTTTTCAAAATGTCTTGTGGAAACCCCAGAAAAATGTGTTGAAATGGTTCAAGGCAATGTCAAAGATCTGTTTGAAGTTAATAATTGATAAAGTTCAAATAAGATAGGTTTCCTCCCCTCCATGTGTTAAATGTTTGTTTCTTTTTTGCTTTAAAAACACAAAGGCATTGGTAGAGATGAACTTAAGGAGGTAGGTTTCAACTGTAATAGAAATACATTTTAATTCTGATGGGAAATAATGTTAATTAAAATTTTGAATGGGCTATTATTTGTGTCTTTTAAAAGTTTGGCATTATAACCATATTTGTTTCCTTTAACTTTCTGTTACTTGGAATCAGATTTTACTTTTTAGCATATTCATGGTGTGAGATGAGAATAAAGAAATGAGAGTTTGTTTACTTATTTATTTAGGGTTTTTTTTTTTGAGATAGGATCTTGCTATGTAACCAAGGCTGGTCTTGAATGCATGGTGATCCTCTTGCCTCTGCCTCCAGAGTGCTGGGATTACAGGTGTGTGACATCATGGTTAGAAGGAGTTCCTTTAAGCTAAATAAAATATATTTTATTTTTAAAAATATGGTGAGCAGGAATCTTTGAAGCCTTAATTTAAATGTCTTTGTATCTTACCAACATATAGACCTGAACTGTTCAGATGGTAGCCAATTACTACCATACCAGTAGCTGTATGTGGTAGCTGGGCACCTACAATGTGGCTTTTCTGTAAGAGTAAAATATACACGATTTTGAAGACTTGATTTGAAAATGGGATATCATTAGTTTAAAAATTATTACATGTTGAAATGATATTTTGATTATATTTGATAAAAGATTAAAATTAATTTTACTTTTTAAAACAAATATGGCTGCCTAATAAAACAAATATGGAACATAAAGAATTGTGTAAGTGGCTTGCATTGTATTTTTGTTGGACAGATCTAGATAATCTATTATGCATGTGTTTATAGTTTTATGAACACAGCATAGCCTCAGTTTATTGAGAGTACTGTCCATAAGTCATCTAGCAACATTAAGGAAGTGAAAAATTTATAAGGAAAGTAGATAGTTTCAAGTCTCTGTGTCAAGAATTTGTGTATTTAAAGTAATAGGAAAGCCTTTAGATCTTTACTGGAACTCCATTCTTTTGCTTTTCTTTGAGGATTTTTTTTGTTTTTTTGGTACCAGGGATTGAACTCACCACCTCACACTTGCCAGGTAGGCGCTTACACCACTGAGCTAAATCCCTGGCACTGTTTTTTTTCTTTTTAATTGGTTTTTTTAAAAATCAGTTTTCTAATCAGAAACTATTAGTCTCAGATTAGAATTTTGAGTGTATTAACTTTCCCTGAGTCTTCATCCTAAAGAAACTAAATCTGTTTTTCAGACCTGCGTATTCTTGCTATTTAGGCAGCTCTCTTTTGTGTTCTCAGTTGTCTCCTATTCCTATGCTAATTAATTATGTTTACTGTCTTAAAAATTATTTATTTATATTTTAAAAATAGTAAAATGCAACAAACAAGACAGAACAAAGCCAATCAAGACAATGCAGTGAAATTGGTACAGAACTTCAGAGCAGGACACCAGGATAATAATAGGTACCATTATTATGTTCATAATAGTTGTCCATTCGATCAAGTATAGCAAAATCAAACCAAAAACAGATTATAAAACCAATCAAAACAGAATATTGAATAGAGCAAAAACAATCAGAACAAAGCAAAACAGTGAAAACAATATTGGGCTTCAAAGACAAGATAGGAAATGCCCCATATTTGCTATATTGCTTACTGGCATCCTCCTAAGAGATGCTTAGACATCTGGCCCCAGGTCAGCATAATCAGTCAAACAATATAAGCATTTAGTTGCTTTGTGTGCCTTAGTTGCCATCAACTCTGGCTGTCCTCGAAACCATCCAGTTGCTAATGGAGAGGGCACAAGAGTTTTGATTCTCAGCCCAAGTATGCTGGTAGGCTCATGGGAGACTGATTTATTCTCTCCCTGGTGTGCCTGAGGCTCGCTCGCGCCGCTGCTTACCAGGAAGGATGGCTCATTGCTTTCTTGGTTGGTCCCCCAAGTTCCAGCATGGCTGATTCTTGGGAAATGCTGACTTGTTCTTTCCCTGGCATGCCAGTGGCTAGCTTGTGCTGCCATTTACCATGAAGGATGGCTTGTTACTTTCTTGATTGGTTCCCTAAGTTCCAGCATGGCTGATTCTTGGGAGATGCCGACTTGTTCCTAATTGTGCTTACTCTTAATTCTAAAGTTATTTCTGTTACTCCGAGACACAAAGTTGTTAATGTGAAAGAGTAAATTTGTTGATATACTATGAAAGAGCATGACACTTTTGAGTCAGGCATGTAGCTTTACTGCCATCTGATGATATTTGTACCTCTCCAACATTGATGTGTTGAAGTGTAATCTGAAATGTGATATTAAGAGGTTGGGATTTTGGAAAGCTTCACTCTTATAAATAGGAATGCCTTTATAAAAGATGCTTTAGAGCCCAGTGTAGTAGGGCACACCTATAATCCCAGCACTTGGAATGCTGAGGTAGGAGGCCAGCTTGGACTACACAGTAAGAATCTGACTCAAAAAATGAATGGAACAGAAAACAAAAGCAACCCCCCAAAATACTTTAGGAAGCTGGGCATGGTGGGTGCATGTTTGTAATCTCAGCACTCTGGAGGTTGAAGCAGGCAGACTTCTGATTTCGAAGCCAACTTTGTACTCAAGGCCAGCTTGAACTACATAATGAGACCCAGTCTCAAAAAAACCAAAAAACAAAACAAACCAAAACAAAACTTTAGGGAGATCTTTGGTTCCTTTCAAGATGTGAGAAGATACAGATGTCATTATTAGGAAGAGGCTCTAATTATATACCTACTGAATTGGTGTTTTGAGGACTCTTCAATTTCCAGAACTGTCAGCAATAAATGTGTTTTAATTTTTAATTTCTTTAATTTTAAAGATAGTAAAATCCAACAAAACAAAGCAGAACAAAGCCAATCAAAACAAAGCAACAAAACTGGTACAGAACTTCACAGCAGGATAGATACTAGGAAAACAGCAATAGCTACTATAGTATATCTTGTTATCTTCATAATAGTTGTCTCTTCCATCAGGTATAGCAATATCAAACCAAAAATGAAACAGAATAAAACCAATCAAAACAGAATATTGTATAAAATAAAATAGTTAATCAGAACAAAGCAAAACAATGAAAACAATGTTGGCCTTCAAAAACAAGTTAGAAGGAAATCCCTTATATTTGCTATATTGCATACTGTCATCCTCCTAAGAGATGCCCAGACCCGCTGGCCCCAAGCCTGTGAAATCAACCAAAACCCACAAGCATTTAGTTGCTTTATGTACCTTAGTTGCTATCAACTCAGCTTGTCCTCCATCTGACTTTTTTCTTCCTGGAACCTGTGCAGCTTATGCAGCTTACTAGAAAGGCTGGCTAGTTGGCTTCTTGTTGGGTCCTCCCTAAATGTCTGTTTTTAATAATAGATTATCCAATCTAAAGTAATTTGTTAAAAGAGCCCAAATGGGATAAAATAAATCTGTTACTTATTTACCACTTTTGTAGCTGACAAGTTATCTTCTCCCAGCATGTTCATGTCTCATTTATGGTGTGACATTGTAACAGATATTTGAATTTCATATTTGAAAAGTTGCTCCAGAAGGGTTTTAGCTTCTGTGTGCCAGTGTACATAGCTTTCGTGTATGTGCATGCATGTGTTTGTGTGTGTTTTAGTAGCATTTTTCTTATGTATCTCCTAATATATTATCTTAACAATTTATAAATTACCAATTTGATCAGTTGTTGTTCATTCTGTTGTGGTATACATAGAAAAACTTTATGCTGAATATGTTCAAAAATTTAATGTCAGCTCTTTACAAATAATTACCAGATTTCTATTTTTAGTCTTCACTTTTTTCCTGAACTTTAGACTTGTGTATTCAATTGCTTTGCATATCTACATGGATGTGCTCCAAGTACTTCAAACTGCAAAACCCCATTCTTTTTCTTCTCTTTTATATATTCAATCATAGTATTTTAGAGAGGTTTTTTTCTTTGGTATTTATCACATACATACTTCCATACACAAACTTCCCTTTTTCCTTCTGTTGGGGATCAAACCTATGACCTCAAACATGGTAGAAAGGTGCTTTATATATCACCCACCTTTCATAAAAATCTGTGCAAGACAGTGAACCCATGTGATCTGAGAATAGATTTTTTATTAGCCCACAGACTTAATACCATGTTACCATTTTCCCTGATGCTAGACTTAAAATATTTGGAAATGATTGACTTTTAGGCAATGTGGCTCTTCACCACTATGTCAAAATACCTTAATTGCACTGGGGATATAGCTCAGTGGCACAAGTGCCTGCCTGGCAAGCACAAGGTCCTGAGTTGGATTCCTAGTACAAAACCCCCCCACAAAAACAAACAAACAAACAAACAAACAAACAACCACCTTAATTATATTGAAACCAGATGGCAATCTGATTAGGAACCTTCCAGAGTTATTTCTACTTTAGCAGTAGGAATCAATCAGAGTACTCGATTCTGAGTACATATTTTGTCAAGACTTCATGTGCTTAGGGAATATGTAAATTCTTTCTCTTTAGGGTATAACAAAGTATAGTTACGTATCCCTTAATAATGGGATAGTTTCTAAGAAGAGCATTGCACTCTGAGGCAGGAGGATCTCAAATGCAAGCCCAGCCTGAGCATTTTAACAACTTGATGAGACTCTGTTTCTAAAAAAAAAAAAAGAAAAATAGGTAGAGAAAGGAAGGAGTGTGGAACGGTGGGTGACTGAGGATATATAGCTTGGTGTGAAACCCTTCAGTTTAATCTCCAGTAATGGAAGGAAGGGAGGAAGGAAGAAGGAAGGAAAAAAGGAAGAGGGGAAGGAAAAAGGAAAAGAGCAAAGTAGGGAAGATGGAAGGGGGAGTGGGAAGGAAGAGAGAAAAATGCATTGTTGGGCAATGTCTTAATTACTTTTCTTGTTGTTAAGACAAAATACTAGATGCCTAAATTTAAAGGAGAGTTTTATCTAGCTTATAATTTGTAGAGGTTTTAGTCCATAGTCAGCTGGTTCCAAGGCAGGGTGGCATGGGAGAGGGGCATTGGAGAGGAGAAACAGTCCATGGCACCAGGGCACGCAGAAGGCAGCAGCCTTTTTTGTTCCTTATGTTTTATCCAGGCTACCCACTCTTAGGGCAGATAGCACACACACCCTTAATCCTAGAATCCTAGCGTGCATCCTTAATCCCAGCATCACCCACTCCAGATCCAGTCACCTCCAGAAACTCGCACTTACACCTGCATGAGGCTTGGGGGGACATCTAGACACAATGCAAAACAGGTGCTTTTATTGTTGCACAAATATCATGGAATGTACTTATATCTAGATGGTATAGCCTATTTCTAGGTTACAAACCTATATAGCTAGTTACTGTATTGAGTACTGCAGGCAGTTGTAGCACAAGGGTAAAAATTTGTGTATCTAAAGAAAGAAAAAGAAAAGTATGGTATAAAAGATAAAAAGTAGCATCCTTCTGTAGGATGCTTACCATGAATTGCCGTGCTAAAACATAACTATTCACTGCTGTAGACTTTATAAACACCATAGAGTGAGGCTATACTATATATGTATATTTTCCCCCAATATTTGGAGCACTATCCCATTGATTTATATCCCTAGCCTGTTTTAATTTAATTTAATTTAATTTAATTTAATTTAATTTAATTTAATTTAGTGAGAGAGTCTTGCCAGGCTGCCCAGACTGGCTTTCAACTTACAATCCTCCTGCTTCAGCCTTCCAAGCAGTTGAGTAGGTGCAATTACAGACATGTGCCACTGTGCCTTACTTTACAGAAAAATTGTTTAAGAAATTCAATAAACTTTTTGTTCTTGTAATAGGATTTAAGACATAAACATTGTATAACTGCACAAAAATAATTCCTTTCTTTGTATCCTTATTTTATAAGGTTTGTGGTATTTAACTTTTAAAAATGTACTTTTAAAACATTTTTGTTAAAAATTAAGACACAGTTAACTTAGGCCTCACCAGGGTCAGGGTCATCAGTATCATTTGTCTTCCACTTCTATGTTTTGTCCTACTGAAGGTCCTCTGAGACAGTAACACATAGAAAAGCATTAGCACAAACATGTAATAGATTGAGCTGAGATGTTGTGACATTTTACATTTTCGTCACTAATCATGAGTTTCATTGTACCCATATTCTCACAAACACTTATTATTGTCTTTTAAAATTGTACCATCCTAGTGATTTTGAAAGTGTATCTCATTAAGCTTTTCCCTGATGAATTAGTGCTGCTGAGGATCCTTCATGTGTTTATTGACCATTTTCTTTGGAAAAATAACTATTGACATCTCTTGTCCACTTTTTAAACTCAGTAGTTTGGATTTTTAAAAATTATAAACTTAATTCCTGTATGTTTTACAGCTATTTTCTCCTATTTAAACTCAGTAGTTTGGATTTTTACAAATTAATTTATAAACTTAATTCCTGTATGTTTTACAGCTGTTTTCTCCTATGAAAGGTCTTGGCACCTTCATGATGATAGTGAAGTACAAAATATTTTTAATTTTGTTAATTCCAGTTTACCCATTTTTTCTTTTTCCCCTGTGGTACTGGGGATTGAACTCAGGGCCTTTTCACTGAGCTACATCCCCAAATCTTTTTTATTTTAAAAATTTGAGACAGAGTCTCACTAATTTGCTAGGTTACCCAGGCTGGGGTCGAATTTACGATCCTCTGAACTCAAATCTTCTAGCGTGCTGGGGTTATAGTCCTATGTGCCACCACATTGATTCATCTACTTTTTCTTTTGTCACTTGTACTTTGGAGTTACAATTAAGAATACTTTACCTAACAAAGTCTTGAGAATCTACTTCTATATTTTTTTCTATACTATATTCTTGAACTTTGTATAAATAGAATATAATGTGTACTTTTTGTATCTGGCTTCTTCTTCCAAACTAATGTCTGTAAGATTCATCCATGTTGGTCCATGTATCACCATTGTGTTTCTTTTTTTTTACTGAGTATTATTGCAGTCAGTGAATATACTATAGTTTGATCATTTGATTATTTATTTTTCTAGACATAGGGATTTCTGGATTTTGCTTATTATGAATAAAGTATAAATTTTGATCTGTAAGTGTTTTCTAGACACATTTTTATTCCACTTGCTGGATTATACAGTGGTGAATCTTTACAAAGAATTGCTGTGCAGTTTTTAAAAAAGTCATTGTTACCATTTTATACTTAAAAATTTTTTTATTTTAAAGAGAATAAAACAAAATAGAACAGAACAAAAGCAAATCAGAAAAGAACAATGCAAGCAACACAGTATTTCACAACAAAACAACAGCACATCAACAGTGGCTACCATAATGTCTCTTGTTTTCTTTGAAATAGTTACCATATCTTCACACACAACAATATCAAACATAACAAAATAGTATAAAACCATTCAAAAGAATGAAAGCATTACAGGACTTCATAACCAGATAACAGGGAATGAACAATGGCTACTATAATATCTTATTTTCCTCAAAAAATTATCTATACCATCACACATAATAAAATCAAATAGAACACAACAGGATAGAACCAATCAAAACTGAAGAACAAAAGCATGATAGGACTTCAAAACCAGATGGTAGGAAATCAGTGATGGCTGCCATAACTATTTTATACTTTTGATAGTGATTTATGAGAGTTACAGGACCTCCCATACTGGCCAGTTTTTGGAATGGTCATATAATAGCTGATACATTGTATCAATCTGAAAACTTTAGAAGTTTCAGGAAGGGACTCAGCAAGGGGCTAGGATCCTCATTTTGTAGACATCCTCATCCTGTGCTAGAGGAGGACAAGGGGATTATTGTGAGTGTTACACTCAACCTGAGGGTGGTGGGGGGAACTTGCTCTCCTCTCCTTTTGCTTTTGTTGCTTTTGCTGTCTTTTTCCACCTTGACTTGTTGCTCCTATGCCACTCCACTCTGTCTTGGAGCCTGCCAATTATAGACTGAAACCTCTACAAACAGTGAGCTATATAAACCTCCTTTCCTCTACAAACTACAAGCTGAATAAACCACCTTTTTGAGTGTTGAGTATATTGTCTCAGCAAGGAGAGAAAAGTATCAGAGATCATTTCTTAGAATTGTGGTCATACTAATATATACTTAGTATGTTTCTTTGTTTTTGTTGTTATTTTCAAATATTGGGGATAGAAGCCATACCCTTCAGATTAAATTACATTTCTAACCCTTTTTTACTTTCTGATTTTGAGATAGAGTCTTGCTGTTTGAGCCTAGGCTGTCATCAAACTAGTTATCCTCCTGCTTCAGCCTCTTGGAGTGATGGGATTACATGCTTCTGCTGCCTCCATGCTGCCATTTTTGTGTGGTTTCAACTTGCATTTCCTGATGACATGCATCACTTAATAAACAAGTTCAGCATTTTTCAGCCATTTGATTTTTATGTTGTTTTGGAAAGTGTCAGTTTAAGTCTTTAGTTCTTTATTTGTGTATTTTTGTGCTTGGGATTAAACCTGGGGTCTTGTGCATGCTAGGCTCTTTTTACTTATTTATTTTTTGATACCAAGAATTGAACTCAGGACTCTGTGCTTGTGCTGCTGAGCTATATCCCCAGCATTTAGGCTCTTTTTAAAACTAGTGTTTGCTTGCTTAATTGTTGATTTCAAGACTTCTTCATATATTTTGGATATCAGGCTGTATTCAGATAAATGCATTAATATTTTTTCTGTCTATAGCTTTTCTTTCTTTCTTTCTTTCT